>JAOTRH010013543.1:0-22876 GCA_034768845.1 Heliamphora exappendiculata
ATATTTAGATTGGGTCAAATTAATCCTAAAGAGGTCAGGGTGAAAAGGGCAATACACAAAGATTTTTATTTTTTTTTGGAAAGAATGGTTGACACAAAGTAATAGAGGCCTAGGATTACTAGGATGTGTAGAAACCATGAACCTAGGGTTAGAGTGCCTAGTTTTCTAGGGTTCGAAAAGAACCGAATGATCATCACCTAGGGTTTGAATGATTTTCTTGACTTATCACGGCATGTGTTTGATCTGGTCTTTGTTTGTCTTCTTTTTACAGGCTAGTCACTACGTCCAAGGTTTTGGAAGTTCAGCCTATGGGGAGGTGTTGGAGTGGTATGATGCCCTCCCTACTCCCAGCTGGGCTTACATCGATGCCTTTGATTTTGCTCGCTTCATACCCTTGTTGGGTAGGACGAGCAACGATCGGGTATGGTTGACTGCCTTGGATAAGCAGTGGTTGGATACCACGAACACTTTCCATTTCACTACCTTTGAGGCTACTCTGACACCTCTGGACTTCGCGCTCATTACCGGCATCTAGGTTAGAGGAGCTCCCATTCCATTTGATCCGACCATAGCCCAGTCGACTGATGCGCTAACGTACTTCCTTGGGGCCGTTCCTGCTCAGATAGATCGCGACAAAGTCAGATACACTTGGTTCTTCGAGCGCTTCCAACACTTCCAGTGCACCGAGTCTCGCCACTACGAGTGGGTCGCCCGAGGCTTTCTTATATATATGTTCGGCACCTCCTTGTTCTCGAACAAGGAGAATACCGTCCACTTGCATTACTTGGGCGGACTTGCTCATCCTGACTGGGTTGCCAGCTACGATTGGGGAGGGTATGCTCTCGCCACCCTGTACAGCTTTATACGGACACTGATCCGGTTCCCTAAGAAGCTCAGCATTGGGCGATACTAGAGAGTCTGGGAGGTATGATTTAATTTCTATGTTTTTCCATTTATTTATGTTACCTATTATTATCCACTTACTAACATCTTCTTCTTTGTAGTTGTGGACCTACGAGTTCCTCGGGCTTTATGTCCTGGCGAACTCTGCGGAAGACCCTCTAGTTATTCCCCGAGCAGCCCGGTGGTCTCGAAGGCTAAAGGGGAAGAAGGCCGGGGGGAAGGACATCGACCGCTTTCGGGTCTCCTTGGACTGACTAACTCCCGACCAGGTACCTCTATTTCCTACTTATTACTTTCTACGTTATACTGCCCGCTACACTGCACTGTACTTATACTATCTCTATTCTCTTCTGCTCTGCACACTGATTACTGTAAACTGATTGTTATTATACATTGCACTGTTTACTGTATTCTTTAGGTTCACTGGGACGTCTGGAGAGGCATAGAGGATTGGGCTGGCGTGGATCTAATTCGCAGCCGTGACATTACTGTGAGGCGTATCCTGCTGGAGGGCCCATTTGGGCGGGAGTATTATCTAGGAGAGTGAGTGGTTCGCCAGTCGCACGGCCTGGATCACTTCCAGATCCCAATGGTCCTTTCGGCTTGTACGCACTGGACTGAGGATCTGAGCCGAGTCGACCTTCTCCATGAGCTGGTGGGGACCCATGCTGTAGAGTTGCTAGTTGCTGAGGGGGACTACACTGCTTGGGCTCGGGCCCACCTGCTAGGACCACTTGGTCCTGGTCCAGCTGGTGGCAGGAAGAGAGCACCGGAGGCTACTGGTGCTGATGCTGCCGTTGGAGGGGCTGCTGCTGCTGCTGCTACTGCTAGAGCTGTTGCCGCTACCGCTGCTGGTGATGCTGCTGGCGGGGTGAGGGGCCCATAGATCCCATGGGATGTCCGGACTGTAGTATATGGCTTCCCTTTCTCTCTGTCAGTTCCAGTTCCACCGGTATCGGAGTTCAGGGCTAACATTGGCCAGGTTTGTCTTCTTTCTTTCCTCCAGTCACTTGTTCTTTCTTTATCTGTCTAGTTTTTCCTGAAGTGTTCTCTTCTACAGGTCGATCAGGCTTGGTTAGACCGGACGATGTTGATGGTCACTGGCTTGAGAGTATTAGTCCGACAGATGGATGCCTCGATGCGGATGGCCGGCGTTGCTTTCACACCAATAGCCGTTGTGAGTAGCTCGTGTGCTCTTTTCAAATTTTTTGCATTTTTTTGTCTTTATTCTACTCTGAGTCTTGCTTCTCTTTTGACAGCCTCCAGCTCCGGCCACCAATGTAGTGCCGCCACCAGCTCCAGCTGGGCCTCCTGCCCTAGCCCCAACTCTAGTTCGAGGTCGCAACTTTCGGGCGTCTTCTCGGGCTCATTCCATAGGATCTATCTCATCAGCTCGAAGCCGATCCAGGGTCGTTTCTTCCTCTGGTAGTGACGATGGTGATGACTTCGACAGAATTTTCGAGGACGACAGCTCGAAGGAGGCCGGCCCTTCCCGTCGAGTCCGCTCGAGGCATACATGAGAGAGAGAGCGCCCCCTTCTTTTTGTTATTTCTTGCTCAGATACATTTACTCTTTATTGGCCTGCGTGCCTTGGTTTGACACATTTACATGCATTTATTCAATCCATGGGCCTGTGTGCCCCAATTTTTCCGTTTATTGGGCCTGGGTGCCCCTATTTTTGTTCTAATACATTTTGTCACCTTTTGATATATTTTAGGCCTTCGCGCCTATTTATTTCATTATCTTGTATGATTCTCCTTCACTTACTTTTCAAACTATCATAGATGCATAATTCAAATGCCACACTTTATATAGATCACACAAACTGTAAGCTGGCATACACCCACCATGTTCAAACATGGCGGTCACCTTAATACAACATGGCGGTCGCCATAATACAACCTGGTGGCCGCCAATGTCAAGGAGACTGACAAGGCGGTTTCTATTTTTAATATAGCGGCCGCCTGGTCAAAGGACTGATGTCACTGTACTGTGCTTTTTAGAGTTGGCGGTCGCCAGTTCCAAGACGGCAGTCGCCACTTTAAATGGGCCTTCTACCAAAATTTCTTTTTCAACCTTATAAGTATTGACCGGGAGGCTTCATTTGCTGTTACTCTGGCTCAGATGGATTTTCCTCTTTCTTTATGGATTGAAGCATTTTCCCACATTGAACGTTTGAACTTTGCCCCATTTGGCCTGAATGCTATTTTCTCACTGAGGACCGTGGAGGTTAATAGTCCCTTATTGTCAGCTGCTACTCAACTGTGGGATACGCAGTCTCATGTCTTTCGATTTGGCTTTGAGGAACTCTGCCCCACTGTGGAGGAATTTGCTGCCATGCTAGACCTGATTCCACGGAGTTTCATTATCGTTCCCACTCCCTTTCTCTCAGCTCGGCAGCGGGTGATGCAACTCTGCGGTCTGTCCAAAAGGTAGGCCTCTCTTCTGACCTCAGGAGACTGTCTTGACATTCCCTAGATTATTGAGAGGTTTCAACCTACTGGTGACCTCAGTGACCTTGGTTTTTAGCTATGGCGACGCTATGCACCTTGTTTCTGCCTTCTAGCTCAGTATCTTCTTGCCTCTTCTGACGGGCGAGTTAGTTGCGCTTTGGTCGATATTGCAGGACAAATGTGGATGGGGAAGGATTTTGTGCCACTTGTTTTAGCCGAGACACTGCTGGGCTTAAACGCTTTTCATCATGGTGAGACCAACACCTTTGCTGGCAGCCCCTTACTTCTTCAAGTAAGCTCAACATCTTTTTCTATATCAAGTTCACTGTCACACCACAAAGCCTTTCTCTTACTGTTCTAACTCTTGCTACAGATCTGGTTGATGGAGAGGGTGAACCTTGTTCAGAAGCCTCCCACTGATAGGCATAATGCTGCTGCTTTCCTTTACCGCCTCCGTTATCAGATATGTGACACCGAGGCATCTTGGCGGCAGTATCTTTCTTCTCTGATCGGCCTAGACATTACCTGGCAGTGCCCTTGGTGGCAGATCTCTGTCATAACCTTGACTACTATGGATCATCCTGGTGTGCTGCTGGTTAGCCTACGTCATACTACCTTTTATTACCCTCATTGAATCATGTGGCAGTTCGGTCACAGTCAGACCATCTTTTCCAGCATTCGTGATCGTCTGTTCCCATCTGTGCTGCGGGCTCCATTTCTAACACTGTATCATGATGCCTAGCCTTCTCGTTCATGTGTGAAAATACAGGAGCTGCAATGCCCTGAGCTTTCTGCTGAATACAAGACGCGGCTAATACAAGACAGGGAGAAGAAGGAAAAAGAAGAGGGGAAACATGCAGTGAAAAGGAGAAGGGTTTGAGGATCTCTGCTTTATTTTAAAAAATTTCATAGCTTTTTTTTTTGTAGAGTTTGAGACTTGCGTTCCTTCCTTTTTATTTCAAAACTTTGTAGCTCCAATTAAAGTAATGAAAAACTCCCACTTTATGTTTGAGATTATTCAAATTTATCCCAAGTTTTCAAATTTTCAAAAACTAGTTTGCATTGGTCTTACTTAGATTCAAAGATAGTTAAAAACAAATAAAGTGGCAGGACTTCTTTTAAAGAAGTTGCCTACGTATCCTAAAAAGATGGAATCAGACCATAACGTAGTTCGGTTTTGATTTTCACTCGGATATTAACACTCTCCTTTTGTGATGCCCCAATTTTTGTCAAGGTCGCCCTTTTGGGTTTTCGGCCTTGCGGGCCGCTCTAACTTTTGTCTGAGTTGCCTTTTTAATTTTCAACTCAGCAAGGTTTTATCTTTTTTCTTATTTTTACCTTAGGAATAGTATTTTTTGAGTTGATCGAGGTTAACTAGAGTGGAGAACGCATTGCCATACAAGTCCATAATAATGACTGCACCACCGGTCATGATGGTTTTGATCAAAAATAGTCCGGACCAGTTTGGCTTGAACTTACCTCTCATATCAAAAATAGGAGCCCTAATTTCCTTAAGAACTGGATCTCCTTCTATGAGATTTCGAGTTTTGACCTTTTTATTGAACGCCCGAGCTATACTCCTTTGGTAACCTTGTACATGAAATAGAGCTTGCAGTCTTCTTTCGTCAAACAAGAGCAATTCTTCCATCCGGTTCCTCTGCCATTCTGCTTATGAGATATTGGCCTCGGCCACTACTCTTAGTGAGAGAATTTTCACTTCAATGGGGAGTACGGCTTCCATCCTATACACTAGAGAGTATGGCGTTATTCCTGCTGAGGTTCGGATTGACGTTCGGTATTCCCAAAGTGCAAATGGTAGATGTTCTGGCCAATCTTTGTGTGAGTTGATTGCCTTTTATAGAATTTTCTTAGTATTCTTGTTTGCTGCCTCGACTGCCCCGTTGGTCTGCGGCCGATATGGCGAGGACTTGTGAGCCACTATGTGGTATTCCTCGAAAAGATCAAGGACCTCCCCTTGGAAATGGAGCCGTTATCTGAGATGACCTCATAGGGGACCCCATAACGACAAATGATGTTTTGCTTGATAAACTTAGTAACATGGGAGACTTTCAATACTGAGTAGGAAGCTACTTCTACCTACTTGGTGAAATAGTCAATGGCTACCAACATAAACACATGTCCATTGGATGCTTCTGGTGTTACTCTGGCAATCACATCGATGCCCCATACTAAGAACGGCCATGGTGACGTCAGGTTGTATAGTTGAGACGGGAGAACGTGCATAAGATTTGCTTGAATTTGACACTTATGACACCTTCACACAAACTGGATGCAATTTGTCTCCATTGTCATCTAAAAGTATCATTGTCTACGGATTTTCTTAGCTAACATATTTTCGCTCATGTGTGGCCCACAGACCCCTACATGTATCTCTTTCATCAATTTTTGGCCCTCTTCAGTGTTTACACGTAACTTGTTGACTCCAGAATGTCCTCGTTTGTACAGTTTACCACCGCAAATGACGAACTGTGCAGATAGTCTTCGTATTGCCCTTTTTTTCTTTTTGCTGGCAAACTTGGAATATTCTCCTTTCTCTAAGAAGTTCTGAATGTCAATGTACCATGGAAGTCCGTTAGTGCTTTCTTCAATAGCGGCTGTCATCTCATATGCTGGCTTTCTTTTCTGCTCAAATATCAAAGGTCTCATTTGACTCTGGGCGGTATGTCAATCATAGATGCTAGGGTGGCCAGTGCATCGACGAACTTGTTCTGCAATCTTGGTACATGGGTGAAGATCACCAATTTAAAGCACGGTATCAGCTTCTCTAGCTCCTGATGGTAGAGAATCAATGTCACGTCCCTGACCTTCCATTCTCCCCTAGCTTATGAAACCACTAGTGCTAAGTCTCTGATGACTTCTAGCTTCCTTGCCCCTAGTTCTAAGGCTGCCTCCAATCCAGCTAAACATGCTTCATACTCAGCCTGATTGTTGGTGACCTCAAAATTAACACCAATAGAATGAAAGAGAAATCACAAGTCACTGATATCCCATTACCTCGTCGTAGTAGGAGGGTTATCGGAACCGGTACATATCATGAACAGAGTGCTAGTACACAGGGTTTAGATTCTGCACAGTGTGTAACTACTAGTACATAGACACGGATATTTCTCATCGTAATGGAAGGATTCTTCATCAACTTAATCTGTATATGTTCTTATGAGAGTCTTTTGATAAGATCCCAACAGAACAGGATACCGAAGCCTGTAACTACAATGAAGTACTTTAGAACAAAGATGCAGATCTTTGGCAAAAGACTATAAATTCAGAGATAGAATCTATGTATTCCAATCAGGTCTAAAAACTTATAGAACCACCAGAAGGGACAAAACCCATTAAATGCAAGTGAATAATCTACAAGAGAAATAAAGGAGAAGACGGGAAGGTTGAACCCTTCAAAGCTAAGCTTGTTACAAAAGGGTTTACTCAGAAAGAAGGGATCGATTATGAAAAAATCTTTTCGCCGGTAGTCATGCTTAAATCTATCTGGATTCTCTTATCTATTACTGCTCATTTCAATTATCAAATTTAGCAAATAGATGTCAAGATAACTTTTCTTAATGAAAGTCTTGATGAGTGTATCTATATGGTACAATCAGACGATTTCATAGCAAAGGACCAAGAGCACATATTGTGTAAGCTTAAGAGATCTAGACTTAAGCAAGCATTAAGATCTTGGAATACTCAGTTTGATCAAGCCTTAAAGTCATATAATTTTGATCAGAGTCCAGATGAGTCATGTGTGTACAAGAAGCGTGACAAAAGTGCGGTGATCTTCTTAGTGCTTTATGTAGATGATATCTTTCTCATCAGAAACAATGTGGGGGCATTATCTATGGTAAAAGTATGATTATCTGGACAGTTCGATATAAAAGACTTGAGAGAAACCAGCCACATCCTAAGGATCAAGCTTGTGCAAGATCAAAAATAAAGGATGTTGAACTTATCACATGCAAAGTTTATCGATGATATCTTTATTCATTTTAACATGCAAGGATTCTAAGAAATAGTTTTTTTTCTTTCAGGTATAGAATCACTTTATCCAAGAATCGGTGTCGTAAGACACCTGATGAGATAGAGAAGATGAAGGCGGTTCCTTATGCTTTGGCAGTAAGAAGCCTAATGTATGATATGCTTTGCACTAGACCCGACATCTATTTAGCGATTGGCATGATTAGCAGATATCAGTCTAACCCGGGACAGGAGCATTGAACTGTAGTAAAGAATATAATCAAATATCTAAAAAGGACTAAGGATTATATGTTGGTTTACCAGGAAAACAGTCTGGTACCTTTAGAGTACACAAACTCAAATTTCAAGTCAGATAGAGATTCCTATAAGTTTACCTTAGGATATGTGTTTGCCTTTGGATGAATATTAATTATTGATGGAATTCACGTCTCGATAGTTCAGAATTGACAATACTCCCTTAAAGAAACTTATAAGTTTTGACCGAGCCAAACCCTACAGGTGAATTTAATTATTTGGCAGTCAGATAAGTTAAGTAGAAGGTCTTGAGAAAGTTAAAGATACCGATTAAATTTAGTTGGCGAGTATTAAGAATCTAAATGTGAGGAGATGAGTTAAGCATTTAATAACAGGAGCTCAATGCAAGATAGTCTTAAGATTATGGCTTAGAGTGCAGTTACAATTCTTTAGTTGTGTGAATTGTAATTTAGTGATTCATAAAAATTACACAAACTACTGTAAAATTTTTATAATTACAGATACCGCTAAGAGGTTTACTTAATTACAAAAATTGTTGGATACGTATCTGGATTACATTAGAAGTTTTTGTCATAATTACTCCACAAATTCCTACTATAACCGTATAAATATACGGGTAGATTGAACCAAATTCATAACTCGTGTTCAAGACAAAAGTTGAACAGGTTCTACCGGTACGAGTTCTTGGAGGATCATAACCCATACTACGTCTGGTAATCGTATAATGGAATACAGTAGAAGGTCTGACCGGAGCTTCAACTCAGAATTAAAAGTTCGTAGTTGGAGAATCGACCAAAATGGTATTCAACTAAATTAACAGTTGTGGCACGGATTTTATTTTTATTGTTCGACATCAAAAAGTTTTATCTAGAGCCTATTTCGACGATTGCCCGTCTAGTTATTTTTTATCAAAAAATCATTTACAAAAATAATATTCTTAATAGTTTTTCCTCCAATAGAGTCATGCTATGTCTTGGGTCGTGTACTTAGGAATGGGGTATGGACGAAAACATAGTAGATGGGACCGTAATAATCACTGACCATGGGTGTTTGGAAATTATGAACTTAAACAGTTTTGAGGGTACCCCTTGCCCTGTGGGGTGTTATTGGTAGTCGTAGTGGTACCTAATAGCTTTAAAAGCCTGTTTGATAACCCTTATGTTTTCTTCTTAGCGTGTTGCAAATTTATGTTCCTTCTTGAAGGTTGGGAGTTAAATGATGGTTATGTAGATCAAAGATGTTATCGATGGGTTAACAATGAAGTGGTGTGTGTATATGTATATATATATATATATATATATATATACACACACACACATATACATTGGGATGCATGTCGGTTTTAGTTATGATTTTGGTGTGCAACGATTCTAGGTTATTGGGAGATTATGCTCGAGAATTGTATTTAGTAAGAATATGGGTGTGTACTTGGATGAAGTTGAGGTGCAAGTAACGTCCGATCTTTCATGCATGACAACATGGTCACCATTGGTGGCTTCTTTGCAAGTGTTGAGTGCATAAAACTTGAGAGGCTCGTGATAGATGTTATTGGTGTAGTTGACTCAGTTATTTTAGGATGGCGCGTCGATGGGTAGGATGTCCCTTGACGGGATGGTAGTGGTTTGTGTCCCAGCCTAAGGCCTAGATGTGGTTGTGTTGTCTTACTCTTATGGGTGAACTATAGAGTGGTACAGATTGGCCTAGGGTTGGCAGGAGAAATTTGTTTGGTCCAAGTTGTGTATAGCCGTTCTTATGCTCGAACAACAGAGTGTTGGTGGTATTTGTGTAGTTGTGGGAGTGATGGGTGACTTTGGGTGAGAAGTCTTAAAGATGGGCGTTCTTGATTGACTACTTTACGTTTTCTTTCGTAGGTGTGCCTGAACCGTGAGCTTGAGACTATAGCATGGTTGTTGTTTGTGCATTGGGAGTAGTGTTAGTGTAATGCAACCTTGTTAGGAGAAGCCTTGGGGTAATGTGAATGTGTAGTATTATGCCTTTATAGATATCCGGTGCTGAGCTGGTGGACGTGCGAGACGCGTCGTTTGGGGTATAAAGAAGTTAATGGGGTTCGATGTGCATGAGTGGGGACTGAGTTTGAGAACCAAGTGTGACAAGTGGTATACTCATCATGATTGGAGTTGACAACATCTATATTGTGATATTCGACGTCATTCAAAGGACAGATGGTTAGTGTTCTCCTAAACCGATTGTTTAATGGGTACCCTAGGGGATAGTAGTGTTGAGTGGGAGTCTCTAGTTAACCCTTGATTTCTCTAGAAAGAGAGTTACCTTATAGTTGGTTATTGGTGTGAATTGTTTTTCCTTTGTTGGAGGTAAATGTCGAGACCTTCGATTGATTCTTGATTGGCAATTTCTGGGAAGATTAAAATCCCTATAAGTCTTATAAATCCTTTATGGTCCTTTTGGTTGTGCTTTGAATATATGTACCACCGTGATCATATGGGAATAGGACTGGTTGCTCGACGCTTCTTGAAAGATTGGTTTTCTCTATCTTGTGAGTTCGAGTGTTCGGGTGACATTTCCTGAGATATATTCTAATTTGTACGGGAATGTGTACATCCTTAGCTCCTGTTTGAGTGAGATCCTTGTTGAAGTTTCTATGACCAAGTTGTTCACATTATGGGTTCTTGAGTATCGATTTGCGTTTGTTTGGCATTTGAACTGTGTAGCTCTTGTGGAGTTGGTGTTCGATTTTCAATTATGGTAAAAATGCAAGTTGAGTACAAGTGAGCAAAAGATTATTAAGAGACTTTGTTTTAGATGTGAATCATGAGGAATTTGACTTTGAAAATCTTTCGTCGATGTGGCCTTTTAAAGCAAGCTTGTTCGTCTAGATCGGAGCGTGAACGTCTTATCTATGTAAAGAAGGAGTTCTCTCGTAAAGATGTTTAAACTCTATGTATGAGAAGTTTAGAAACATTGTGATCCCGTTAATTTCGGCCATGTTGCTTAATAGATTAGTGTGAGTATGTGGAAGGATTAAATGTTCGAATGCAAACATTTGAAGAACAAAGTAATGATATGCGAATTGAGTTGTGGTTCTTTCGTGCTTAGTCTTGGGTGAACTGAGTACCTCGATGAGTTGGGTGTAAAAAGGAGTCTGTTAAGTACAAGAGGCGGGTCTAGATTCAACTATCTAGTGGGAAATGTATAGATGGGTTGAGTGACATTGGTGATGGATTTTAGGATTATGTGTTGACAAACGGTATGGTTGATAACTGCCTAGAGTGTAATAACCAACCAAGTATGGATTACTGTGAACACAAGGGGAAGATGTACGTGTCGTGAGTATCAGTTAATGCCCAACGAGGTTGTTTACAATTGACTTGAGGTTAAACAATCGATTAAGAGTCTGAGGGTAATTATAAAATGTGGGATTATGTATATGCGCAATAATGTAACGTGTGATGCAGATGGGTTCGTGTAGGTAAGTATGTACCTATTGAATGTTTTGCCTGTGTGGTACTGTTAACCACGCGAACTAGGTATCAATGTGGCCTGTGCGGCATGTTTAGCCCAAGTGACTCATGATACTCATGTGGCGGTCTTAATATAAATGGCCATAATGCTATGGTGGTAACCTCGGTTGCATGGAATCTAGGTCTTGACGGTAATGTGACACCTAATGAGTCCGCGAAGTGAGAATTGTGGTTTATGTGGGTTGAAGTTCTTTAGAGTTTTCCATGATCTGAGTGAGATCCCTTCTCTGGAACCAGATGTTTGTTGTCTCTGCTAGGAAATGTGCATCTCTTTGGCGTTAGTGGTATTGTTACTGACGAACGTAAAGCGATGATGTGGCTGAGAGTTCTGTAATCATCAATCGATCGTGAGGGCTTGAATAAGATTTTGGTATGATACGTGTAAATCATTGTGAACGATGTCAAATTTTACAGAAGTGTCTTTTAGCTTACAGGAGTAATCCACGATATGCATTTTGAAATGGGGATGACTAAGTGATGGAATTTCAAGTGGGAATCCTAGTTCTTACAAACAAGGAGTGGGGAGTGCTTGAAATCAGTCTGGTTGTGAAATAGTTTCGTGTTATGCCATTGGCCGCCATAAGTTAGTCTCGTTTAGTGTGAGTAGTGTCTCGATGCCTCGGTGTGAGTGGACTTCAGTTTGATAATGTTTAGATAACCTTAATCTTAGTGAGACTTGTTTCGCGGAAGCAGTCTGTATAGATATTCGTTTATCGGGAACATATTTGTATCGTGATATGTCATTCTGGGACATAAGATACGTTGGCATCTCTGTTGATGGGTGACCTTGCAGAGTTTTGTTTTGGAGTTTGTCGGTGATTGGTGGATTTTCAAGGACAAAATTTCCTAAGAGGGGGAGGTTGTAGGGACTCGGTCCCATTTTATTTTAGAAGGCTAATTAAAAACTTGTTATGAGACTTTAGGTGAAAGATGGAAGCGGATTTTATTGTGTGAGAAAATTAAAATTTGATCATGGTTATAATTGTTGACAAGGATTTCGAGCCTTGAGGAGTCAGAACAAAATTTAGACTTCTATGAGTTATATGAGTCAGAACAAAATTTTGACTTCTATGAGTCAGAACAAAATTTTGATCATGGTAATGATTATGGTTATAATTATTATGAGTTAATTGAACAAGCCTGGAGGAGTCAGAACAATATTTAGACTTCTATGTTCTTTTTTCTTCCTTGGTATGCTGTCTAGAGAGGGACTGCTCGAGCGATTCCAAGACCGATCGAGCAGTCTGTGTCAGGATGAGACTTTAAGTTGCGGGTTGAGGTGTTTTTTATTCATTCTATCATCCTTCCTGTCTCTCTAAAACCAGAAAGAAGACATAGGGTTTGTTCTTGAAGATCCTTGGAGCCCTTCTTGTCCCTTTAGAAGGGATCCCTTGCCTCCCTTTCGAGTGAACAACCGTTTAAGAGCGAAGATGCACGTTAGAAGCTCCTCCTTGACCGCGCAATTTGAGATTAGATGGTTTGGAGCATGCTTGGAGCTTGATTCATGTTGATGGGACATCAAAAAGATAGAATCTATGACTATTTATGAAGATTTATTTGATTTATGTTGTGTATTTCGAGTTTATACATAAATATGTGGAAAAACTATGTTTTGAAAATCTTAAGTTATGATTTGGGGTTAAAGCATGTTAAATCTTGAGGGTTTAGATTATTTATAGTGTTTTGATCTAAACAATGTCATGGGAGAACATTTAACTTGTGTGTTAAAAGGTTAGGGTTTGGTTATTGTCAAAATCATGAGAAATTGGAAGTTTTGGGGTTGTTGGACCCTAATGGAAAAATTGGTTGGACTTTTAAAAAATTGGAACTTGAATTTATTTTATTGATAAGTAAATTCCATGAATTTTGAGAACGGATGAAAATAGTATATTATCGGGTTGAGAAATTTAAATTAATTTAACGAATTGGAAAAAGTGGATAGTGGCATGTGATATGAAAATTAATTGTATTCCATTATGTTAATTCAAGTATAAGAATGATATAGATATGTAAACTATTAGTAATGAAAACCTTAATGGTGTTGGGTTTAACGAGAGTAACCGGGATAATAGTTGGAATCGTATTGGGTTAAATGTAAATAACTTAATTAAGCTACCGCATGAATGAAATGATTAAGTTTGGACACGAGTTACTCCACGGTAAAAAATTGAAAACTTGCACAATGTTAAGTTGGCCCTTCCTTCAGATTAATCCCTGTAAAAGGGTGTTCTTTGGTGGCTCACCCATCAATGTTTTCGAGAGAAATCGAAAATGTGCGCTCTCCGTGTTGGACCACAGAATGGATATTTATTTATTGGGCCTCGCATGGCCCAGTAGCGATAAATATGGATGAGTCTAAAGGCGTCATCCGTACTTGGTACTTAATTAAATTAATGAAAAAACTTGGGCATGTAAAATCATATGATGAAATTGGTGAATGTGAGATTTTGAGAAACCTTGATACTGGTTGTAATGTGAAAAGTAAAACGGAACGAAATGAAATAGGAATCATATTAACCAAGTTGGGTTGAAGGTGATGGGGGTAAGGAACTAATTATGTGTTTGTTGGTTTTTGCTAAAGGAAAAAAATCGGATATGTGAATGGGTTTTTGAAACAAAAAATGGGTTAGCTTTTGCGGTACAAAGTTATTGTGCATTCACATAATCATCCTCATATGTTATGCATATATTCATATTTAGTCTATTTTTTACGAGTCTCGACTCATGTTGTTTAATAACATTTCAGGTGATCATGAGAATCAAGTTATTTTCTAAAAGAGAATATGATTGAGACATCATATGGTTGCCATCCTTGAAGACATTATGAACATGTCATAAGCTGTATCATTAGAAACCTTGGTTGTAATGTTGTAATTTAAGTTACATTTGGGGAAAGTGTTGGATTCAATAGTTTGTAAGGCCTTAAGGCCAATAGCACATTCTTTGTATGCATGAGAGGACGTTTGGGTTGGTTTGTATATTTTTCAATTAATAAACGTTGGTTTCTTATAATTTGAGAAGTGTTTTGAGATATTTTTCATACTCTTTTATTCTTATATCTTTTGAATAAATAGCACGAAAGGTTACTTTTATAAGGGTTTTGTTATAGAAAGTAAAATTTTTGAGATCGAAATCGAAAAAGCTTTCTAGGGTTGGACCGCTCGACAAACCGCTTGAGCGGTCTATCGGGCGGTCTGGTGAACCTCTCAGGTCTCTTTGTTTCTGGAAAAAAATGCCATAGCTGCAGAGAGATTGCTCGAGCGGTCGTTTGACCGATCAAGCGGTCTGGTTTGTTAAACAATTTTTGTGCCTTTTGGTCTTAAAACTTGTTTTTCGAAGGAGTGTTTATCTAAGGTTTCAAACTTCTTTTGAGTTCCTTTTGACTTTGAATCATGTTTCTTTTGGTAAAATATTTTTTTTTTTGGGTTTTATCTTGCAAACCATTATGGTTTTTATGATAACAAAATCGAGGTGTTACATTTCAAATCTTGCATTGCTTGCTTTAAAAATGGTTTTAAAAGGTGAAATGACACACCCAAACTTAGTATTCTCTCATTTACTTTGCATAACAAAATGGAAGTCGTATCAAAATCAGGTTTAGGTAATGTGCCCTTTTAAATAAAAACTATTTCTCCAACATCTTTTTGCCTTTTTTAAATTTAAAAATTAATTTTTAAATCTCAGATTGCTTGTTTTGAAAATAATTTTAAAAGTTGACCTAGCAAAGTGAAACTTAATGTTAAGTGGCAACTTTCGGTTTTCAAATTTATAACCTGATAAACTAAACTCATTTGTGTTGCATTTATGCAATGATCCTTTGAAAATTTGTTTTTCTTACAAACATAAATCGGGGACCACTTCTAAAAAATTGGGGCGCGACACGCCCTCGATTATTTAAACTAAATAATTTATATATATATATATATATGTATATAGATTTTATTTTTTAACAATATAATAGGACTAAAATAATAAAATATTATACTTAATTTTGATTTTATATTTCTATTTTTTATTTTTCTTTCTTTTAAATTCTAAAATTTGATTAATCTAATGACTTTAATGTCATCCTATCATGTTATTTTTTATAGGATTAATTTCTTTAGAATGAAAAATTATTCTCCGTTACAATCTCGTCCCGCCTTGGCTCTGTCACTTTTTCAATTATTTTTTTTTTATCCAACCTCAATAATAACATGATGAGAATAGAAAAATATATTCTCGTCATTTCCCCGCCCAATTGCAATCATTATACAAAACACATGCATAACGAAGCTTTCTATATATGAATTCCAAAAACATTAAAATTAGTACATTAATTAGCTATGATCATACTACAAAAGGAATGATTCCTCCCACCAAAAAAAACCAATTAAATAAAAATGAATGATCGATCACAGTGTTTGCTTTTGTGAGAACCAATCCGAAAGGGTAGCGATTACGAATCCAAGAAACACCTGAAACACATCACCATCCACATGTAATACAAGTTAGGAACTTAGGACCAATTCTTTTTGGCATTTTTTTTAGACAAAAGTTAATTTTAGAAAAAAAATTATAAGCTGTTTGACATTAAAAAAAAAGTTACTTTTTGAAGACACTCGTTAGCAAGTTTTTTTTTTTAAATAGTTTTTTTGTATTCAAAAAACGGATGTAATGTTTTATTTATGTATTGTAGTTGATTCATAATATGTAAGAATGATATAATTTTGCCTTTTTATACTTGTATTGGGATGCACATAGAGACGGACGCAGAAATTTAATTTAAGAAGAGCGAATTTTTCTTATATATTCTTAAGGGAATAAATATTAAGTTTTTTAAAAAAAAAAATTAGTAAGGGGAACCTATGTAATCTAAACATGTTTTAAACTAATAATAATATAATTGTGAAATTTTTTTCAAAATTTTATGGAGGACCACTCCTATCCGCCTTCTCTTAGGTCCGTATATGGATGCTCAAACAAAACACTATAAGCAGTTTTTCACTTTTTTAGTGAGATAAACAAGTTGTTCATTTTTTTAATATAATTAATAGCTAAAAAGCCGGAAAAAAACTTTCTTTAACAAACAAAGCCTTTACACCTGTTTGACACAACTTTTTTAAGGTTATTTTATAAGGCATATTTTTTCTAAAGTCTTTTATGTTTTCGTTAAATTGTTTTATTTTTTGGGTTCGTCGTAACCAAATGAATCTAAAAGGCAATATTTTTTATCAATGTTGAAAAATTATCCTAAAGAGGAAGAAAAACATGGTTTTTGGTGATTGATTTATATATTCTTGGAAATTGTTTTTACTTTTCTAATTTTCTTAATTAGAGAAACCTAGAAAATATTAAAAAATTAGTAGCAACTATTAAAAAACATTACTTTTAGCAAAAACAAACAAATAAACATCCCAAATAGATAATAAGGTATGATCACTCCCAAAGTCCACACTAAAAAGTGCTTAAACTTTTCACTTACTTGAGCCGAGCCAAGAATGTAGACTAGTGAGTAGTGTTGATGATGGATCACCATGTCCGCTAGCATTGCCAGCGGAATGGCGAGCGACTCTCCGATGGCTGCCACTAGCGGGGTGGTCCAAACCACGCCGAGGGCCCTAATAAGATTTAGAGTGATGAACATAATTGTTATGATCAGTGCATGTAAAACAATTAAAATTAAATGCTTTTGAAGAAAATTAACTAAAATCCTTTTAATTATCAGAAATCCTAGTAACTCGTAAAAGTTTTTCAAAAATTTACTCATAATTCAAAATAAATTGTTTAAATTCACTTATAATTTATTACACAGTTCACGGTTAAATCTAGACAATTTATTTTAAATTAGAAGTTAAAAACTTTTTAAAGTAGGATTTTATTTAATTTTTATCTGTCTTACCAGAAATAGTCAGAAATGACATTTCCCATAAAGCTGTTGGCAATAGCAACTTCAGCTACTTTTGTGGAGTGAGGCAATGTGAACTTGGGTTCAATACCCAGTGCAGTTAGAGGCCAAACTGATCAAAAAGTTCAGACAACATTAGATTATGCAACCAATATATACCAATTAATTAAAGCTATGTGAAGAGAATTGGAACAAAAAATGAGATGCAAATTAAATAACAGGGTGATGATTAAGAGTTTATAGGCCATGTTAAAAAATGAGATGCAAATTAAATAACAGGGTGATGATTAAGAGTTTATAGGCCATGTTTCTTATTTCGGATGGGGTTGAAATGATATAGAAGACAAGTAATACCGTGAAATTTATATTTTTGTTAATACCAAAAAATTAGGATTAGAATTATGTATATATAGTGAAAAACTTAGTTTATATTTAGTTAGAGCACCATAAAAAAATAAGATAAGCTAGAGTTGTAAAATTATTTATGACTATTAGATATGGAAAAAATATAATTTAGAGTCTGACACTAATATCATCAAGGGAGCCTCTTATTATTAATATTATGAATAAGGAACTATTAATCTAATACTCACCAAATTAGAATAAATTACTTAATATTCACCGAGTTAATATGTATTCTAATTATGCAATACAAACTCAAGTTTATTTGTCCTGAAAGACAATTTTTGAATTGATGTATCTTATATTTTCTAATTCAATTCCTCCCCTCTCCTCTCCCTAATTCAAACATGGCCATAGAGTATGAAGATAGAACCTTTCATTTCCTATTACAAGATTCTGATGTGCGACGATGGGTTTGGAAATAACATTAAAGACATGTTTGTTTGAAGGATAGAAAGTCCAAATTGGACTAATAGTTTGGAATAAATTTGTATCTCTTGGTTGTTTGTATTTTTTATGTCTGAATTTATCGTTTGGATTAGACATTATGGTGGGACAGAAAGGAAAAGAATTAGAGAGGGAGAAAGATTAACCTAAATAACAATTTTATCTTTCAATTTTATTTTTGTAGCAATTTTAAGAACTAATCCTTTACTGCACTATGTTTGAATATTATGAGACAAAAGAAAGGACCAACCCTTTGAAACAATATTCTTGGCTGTCTACCTTTCAAGGGTAAAGTCACTAGCATTTTAATTTTTAGCTCCTTTTCTTTCTTTTCAAAATGTATCTATTACTTGTCAAAAAATTTCTTTAATTTTCGTTTGTGGACCAAAACAATTTTAGAAAGCTGATTTTTAAAAAGTCGCATTTTAACACTTTTAGTTTTAGATTTTCAATTGTCAATATTAATGTTGGAAAAAATAGGTTTTAAATAAAAATTAGAACATAATTTTTAGCTAACTTTAAGCTAATTATCTTTGTATTTGATTAATCTTTTTTTATGATTCCAAATTCTAATTTGTTTATCTCCATGAGTAGTTTAATCATGGATTTTGTGGTATTCAAAACTATTAATGGGTGAATGAGAAATTGACTCCAAAGTGTGCCATTGAAGTTGGCAAAATAATGGTAACAAGCACCTATCCCACATTGCTTGGGAATGAAATTTGTGGGTTTCCAAGTAACTATAAAAGGATAGCTTTGTCCCACATTGGTTGGGGATAAAATATTATGGTGGCATATATAGCCTAGATTGGAGATAAAGAGTTGACTCTTTGTGAGTCTCATTGGGAGTCTCATGTACTTAATGAATTGTACGAGACCCGACTTGGCATATGTTGTGAGCAAATTGAGCAGATATACTAGTAACCCTGGGACTAACCATTGGCAGGCAATCATAAGGGTACTAAGATATTTGAGATACACCCAAAACTATGGGTTGTACTACACAAGATATCCAGCTGTACTGGAAGGATACAGTGACGCAAATTGGATATCTGATACTAATGACTCAAAATCCACAAGTGGATATGTATTCACTCTGGGTGGAGCAGCTGTGTCATGGAATGGAGTCTGAGTTTATAACTGTAGACAAAGCTGGAGAGGAAGCAGAGTGGCTTCGTCAATTTTTAGAAGACATCCCTATGTAGCCTAAACCTATGTCAGCCATATGCATATATTGCGACTGTCAATCGGCAATGGATAAGGCACATAATAATATTTATAACGGTAAGTCTAGACATATACGTCGCAGACACAATACTGTGAAACACTTTCTCTCGAGTGGAATAATTTTCATTGAATATATAAAGTCTAAATACAATATAGCGGATTCGTTAACCAAAGGCTTGAGCGAAGAGCAAGTTAGTCAGTTATCGAGGGGAATGGGCTTACAGCCTATGAATTAAGAGTCGCCTCAATGGCAACCCAACCTAGCTGACTGGAGATCCCAAGATCAAGGTTCAAAGGGACAACCGAATTGTGTGTGACTCAGTGCCATCACTGGGAGATAAAATCTCCTACCCATTCCTACGATAGTACAGTGATACTTATAGCGATATTATTTTAAGCTATGCTTTTAATGGTTCTTATACCTTGAAATTCAAGTGGGGTATAGCAGGATACTCTTAATAAGAATCACCTATATGAGTGAGAATGGGCCACTTCTGTGAGAATGCTAAGGCTACATTCTCTAGCAGCACTCATGAAACCAGGATTTACCCAATGCCAAAATGGGCACAATCGTGAGAATCTAGCTGTGTTTAGAAAAATTCTGTGTGAACTCTATTGGCTTGGCTTACATAAACGGATAAACAGTTCAAGGCATCGCGTCCACTGATTAGCCAGTAAGTCCAATAATTTTTTACAAGGGAAGGTTCAAAGCCAAAAGCTACCTATCCTATGCAAAAATTTTCATATTGAACTTTCTCAGTGTCTGCATCTTGTTGCATCTTCTTTCCGTCAAATTCCATTCATGTGGGGGATTGTTGGAAAAAAATGGGTTTTGAATAAAAATTAAAACATGATTTTTAGCTAACTTTGCAGCTAATTATCTTTGTATTAGATTAATCTTTTTCGATGATTCAAAATTCTAATTTGTTTATCTCCATGAGTAGTTTAATCATAGATTTTGTGGTATTCAAAACCATTAATTGGTGAATGAGAAATTGACTCCAAAGTGTGCCATTGAAGTTGGCAAAAAAATAGTAACAAACACCTATCCCACATTGCTTGGGAATGAAATTGGTGGGTTTCCAAGCAACTACAAAATGATAGTTTTGTCCCACATTGGTTGGAGATAAAATATTATGGTGGCTTATATAGCTTAGATTGGAGATAAAGGGTTGGCCCTTTAGGTCATCCCAACTTTTGTTGGAGGAGAAGTTATGGACAAAGTTCAACTTGGTCCATTTAACCACACGCGCGCGCGCGTGCCGCTGCCGCCCGCCCGTCCGATCGACAGGCCAGCCATGCCGTGCCGAGCCGAGCCGGGTTGGGCTCGGGCTCTGGGTCCGTGATCCGTGGGTCGCGAGTTGCAGGTCGGGTCGGTTCAACCCTTATCTTTTTACGAAAATTTTAATTTAATTAAAATTTCAAATTTAAAATATTTAAATTTTAAAATGTGCCGTTACCGTTTTAGCGAGCCGTTGGCGGTTCGAGACCGTTGGGGTCAGGTTCGTTTCACGTCTGTTGAGACAGACAGAACCGGTGCCATTTTTGGTTCGCGTCTGTTGGGACAGACCGAACTGGTGCCGTGTCGGTTTGGTTTAAACTGAACCGTCACCTTCAAACGCCTATAAATAGGCCATGCCAGCACCCATTTTCAAAATATAAGTTTTCCTTCTCCTCAATTACCGAAGTTCAACTATTTTTCTCTGCATTTCCATTACTGAGTTTGCCCGAGAATGTTCATACACAGAAGCGTTCTTGGGCGTACAGAATGCTGTGGTTCTTCTGTACACGGGGATCATTTTATCCTAGAGGCAGATGTCCGTTCAATCGCAACCACCGTGGCGAGGACGTAATCTGTCTTAAGGACACACCGTCGAATGTTGGACTCGATCCCAAATTCTGTTCAGTAAGCTTGTATTTTTCCGATTCTGTTATGCTTTTAAGACTGTTCATGTTTTTCTTTTCTTTTATTCAATTCTGTTTCCTATTTAGTTCCTGCATATAGAAAATTATTTCTGTTTTAAAATAGTATTTTGTTTTCTATTTCGTTTTCATAATCTGTTTATCAGTTTATTTAATTTATACATCAGTTGTATTATTCTGTAATAGAAAAATAGATTTTTCATTTATTCTGATATTAAATTTAGTTTGCTGTAATTTATTTTCTTAATCCGACAGTAAATTTAAAATTTTCAGAATTAAATTTCTAGCAATTAATAAGTTCAATTATATCAAATACCACTAATTATATGACAATAAACAGCCATGATTTTAAGTGCAAAATATAAAGTAAACAAACTATGTAGTACTCATACCTAGCCACCAAAGTGAAAGAAGGGTAAACAATCCAATATATCCAAATATCTTTTGCATATCAACTTTTTCACCTTCTTCTTCAACAAACTTCTTGAGCAGCACTGTGTTCAGGAGTCATTTTTCACATTGACATTGTTATAATGATGGTGGATCCAACTGGATAAAATCAAGTATATATATACACTCATTGGAAGAAAAAAAAAAGGAAAGAAAAATCTGATTACCAGTAAAAAGTCCATCAGTCATAGCTGAGAGGATACCAAAAAGATAGCCCACAAGAAAATGCTTCTCATTTCTGCATGCAAGAAACCAATTACTAAGAGGCTGATTAGCAACGCGAGTTTTTAAAATGTTTTGCTAAAATTGCGAAAAAAATCAATAGATAGACCGTTCGAGCAGTTCATCGAGCGGTTCAGCTCTGGACAACTTTCTCAACTTTGTTTCAAAAAACTTGACTTCCTACATCAAAACACTTGAAAAGAAATGCCTTTCATGCTACCTATTTTATATAAAGTATACGAGCAAATGAGTAGAGAAAACATCTCAAAACATCCCCACCGTAGGAAACCATCATCCATCCATCACACAACCCTTGAAATGATAACAATGTCCTTCCATAGATGCAAAATATGAGTTTACGGCCTCGTGGCCATACAATTAGGGTTACACCGACCCACTTGCGATCACTACAAAGTATTTAAAAGAATTACATTTGAAACTGTTAAACTCTCAAAAGATGATACAAGGGCATATAATTCTCTCAAATACTTCAAACAAAAACAAGGCACCCCGTGACAATATCCCTTAATCTATAGCCATCTTTTCGCTATCACCTGAAATGTTGTTAAACAACATGAGCCGTGGCTCATAGGAAATTGACTAATAATAAACAAATGCATGATAAGCAAAGATGGTCATGCAAAGTGCAACACATAGTTTTACCAAAAACTAAATCTCATTTTCTATCAAAATCTCATTCACATAACCGATTTTTCTTATACAAGTTAAACCCATTGTCACACACATAATTCACTACTTAGTCATTTATTTTGTTTCATTACACCGTTTTGGTTTCTCACTTTTCACAACTCACACATACGCACACACACGTCGTCCATAAATTCTCGTATCTCGACTAACTCGTGATTTACAATCTAAGAGTCGTCGTCGAACGAGCTTATAAATCCACGTTACGTTACTATCAATTCGGCCACGCGAGACTCGCTAAGTAACGATGTGTTCTATAACTCACCTCGACTAACGCCTTGTTCTCGGCTATTAGACGAAGGATAGATCACCCAATCTGCGCAGTTTTTTAGTCTTTTACCAAGCAGCTATTCAAGCCCAACTTAAACGATCATTGGATCCCAAAATCAATCCTTTTATTTTATTACATCAATATCCAAACACACAATCCGACCCAAGTGTATGGTTCCTCTCGTCAACACCCAGCACACATAGGGTTAACAACACACACACGCACACACACACACACA
>JAOTRH010013554.1:0-22875 GCA_034768845.1 Heliamphora exappendiculata
ATTTGGTCGCGAAAAGAATACACTTTCGCCGACCAATCTATATTTGGTTGCAGAAAGCGTAAACTTTCGCCGACCAACTTTTAGTTGGTCGTAAAAAATACATACTTTTGCCGACCAAAATGTATTTAGTTGCGGAAAGTGTATACTTTCGCCGACCAAACTGTATTTGGTCGCAAAAAATGTATACTTTCGCCGACCAAACCCTATTTGGTTGGAAAAAGTGGTCGCAAAATGGGAAGAAGTTAGTCAACATTTTTATTTTTTTAGTATCACTAATCCAAGATATTTTCTCAAATTTAAATCGTGAAGACTCGGTCTGTTTTATTTTAATAAATTTTAGCAACATAATTAAATCTATGGAGACGATTAATATTACATGTAATGTGAGGCTGGCTTGAATTGAATCCTCGGATATTACTTTATGATAAATTTTAACACGTCAAGAAAAATTTTAATTTTTTAAATTCGAATTTAGTTTGATTTAAATTAAAGTTAAAAAAGAAAATTAATGTGTTGTAGGTTTATACATATACATATACATATATATTTAATTGGGAAAAACTTCTAGAATAATCGAAAAAAAAGAAAGAAGAGAACAGTAGAAGCTTCATAAAGCTTCGGTAACAACTATAAGAGGCAGTGTGAATTGCGCGACCCTTCTTGAATCTACCAGCATCACCGTACCTCACCACCCTTAGGCGCCGCCGACCACTTCCTCTCTTGCGGAGGTTCAGTTGCCGTTGGTTTTCTTCATTTCTTCTTCTCTTCTTCTCTTGGTTTCCACTACGCACCAATGTGATCATCTCTCAAGAAATTGGTGGGAATAACGTCAAATTGAAGGACTACCAAAGGAGGAATTTCAAGACAAGGGAGAAAAGGAAGAGGCCCTGCTTTTCCAATCCCAATCCCGCTAGAGCTGCAGCAAGTACCTCACTTTCATACTGCTGTTGTCCTCATCATCTTTTCTTTTCTTTTTCGGCACCTTTGGGGAGCCTTTAAGAGTTCTGCTTCATCTAAGGGCCGAGAATTTGCTAAGAATAGATATTAAATTGGAAATTACGAATAGGGGATTGAAACTCAATGTCCAAGAACCACCACCACCGCAAGTCACCCTTTCTTCATCCGTGTGATTTTTTTTTTCTTGTTTTCTTTCTTTCTTATAAAAGCTTAATTAAAACTCCTTTTCTCTACAATTGAGGAGTTTGTACGTGACATTAGAAGTTATCAAGGGGAGAATCAAACTTACATAACAAGAGGAGTCATATGGAGCCGTCATAGAGAAAATCCCTAAAGTGGTCGAAACCCTAAATGGAAGAATTGAGTTAATTTTGAAGTTCTGAAAGCTTAACCAGGTAGGATTTAGACCAACTTCAGTGCTTTATTATGATTTGTGTTGATTTTTATAAATTAGAATTGAACTTTAATACAAATCCAAGTGCTACAGAAAATCTCAAATTCGGTTATGTTCTTGAATCGTGTAAATTGTGTTGAATTGATAATTTAATCATAAAAATAATAATCTCTCTTTGAATGATTAGGTATAAAGTTTTAATCTAAAACATGGATTGGTAGATAACTTAGAAACAAAGGAAATCTTAAAGTGTAAATTGAACAATTTGATTAGTTAACATGAATATATAATTTAAGTTGTTGCTCCAATTAGGACGATCCAGACAAGTAGGGATTCCTCAATGAAATCAAATGTTTAATTACAATTATGGTAAAGATAAATAAAAGCTACTAATAAGGTTTAATTAATGATTGGTGAAGATAAAAAGGGGACCACCTCAAGAATTAAAAATCATGGGATTGACGTTTAAACAAGGGTTTGATTTGGGTTGCACAAAATGATAAAAACTTAACTTGACCATAATAAACTTATGAATATTATGGATTGAGGATTGAACATGTGGTTTGCTTTAAAGATATGAGAACTTTTGTAAAGAAATCATAAATGAGTATAGTAATAAAGCTTGAATCCAATAAAAATGTGAATAACTGATGGGTTGTTGATTAACTAAGTTGGGATGATTTATGAGTTAACTTATATAAAAGAGGAAAGTCAAACTTCAAGACTTGGTCGTATATTTATGAAGTGATTAAGAAATTTTGATATGAGAATCAAGAGTTGTGTAGTAATGTTATGTGATTCCATGAGAACGAGATTAAAGGACAGGTTAAAATATATATATCTCACAATTAATTTTGGATTAAAGAACAAAGAATTGAAGATTTGTGCCAAAAGAAAATAACACTAAATTGGGAGTTTGAATCGTAGCTTGGAATCTAGAAATGAGACTTATTGTGGTACTTGGGTATATGATTGATCTATCTACTTGATACGTTGTTCTACAAATTATGAATTCCATGAAATGTGAATTGTAAGAAATAAGTTCTTGGAAGTGATGTAAGGAACTATGAATTTACTGTTGGGTTTATATCAAAGGTGAATAACTTGAGGATCAATTGATAAGAAACCCGAAATAAGACTATGTCTATAACCTATTGTGTTGAATTGATGATTTGATAAAATAAATAAATAAATTAATTAAATTAAAAAAAAACCTTAAACCTTTAAAAACTTGAGATATAAGATTTGGCTCTAAGTCATTAAGTGAATGGGTGAACTTATAATATATAGTTGAGGTGGATACATCTAATTCATTAAAGTACTGTGAGAACTTATGACACGAAGAAGGTATGATAATGAAAACAGGAAGCATGATATGGAAAATATGATATTGAATTGGAAAAAGGGGGCAATTTAACGATTAAAGAATATGGTGTCTTTAAGGTGAAATTGATGAATTATGTCGATATTAAAACTGAATATGTGATTTAAGAAGGAGGTTTGGAATAGTTATGGAAGCGACGTTTTTTTATATAGAGTTATGATATTAAGAAAATGGTACAAATCTTCATTTGAAATTGAAGATATGGAATCAAAAATAGAATAATATAACAATTGTGAATGAGAAGGCATATTCCGTGATTATAAAATTGGATTGGGGAGATGGACTCTTGGTTGATTAATGTATATTGATATGGTTAATCAATTATTGAATAAAAAATAGAGTCACCTCCCGGGTTTTTCCTTCGGGAAAGCAAAAATGGCTTGGTATCGGGTCGCCTCCCAGGGTGTTCCTTTGGGTAATCGAAAATGGCTGAGGATGTGAATAAGTTGGGCTTGAACAGCTTCACAGTGAAAGACCGAAACTTGCACAATTTGGGTACTGTGTTCCCTCGGGTTAGCCCCCAAAAAACGAATTTGGTTACCGTGTTCCCTCGGGTGAGGTCCGTAAAACAGGTATGTGATGAGTTATAGAGCTATCTATTACACAATGACTTCACATAGCCTATTGGGGGAATAGGGATGGGTTTCTATAAACTGCACCCGACGCCGGATTGTAGTGGTAAGTTATAGAGCTATCTATTACCCAATGGCTTCACGTAGCCTATTGGGAAAGTAGGGAGGAATTTCTATAAGCTGCACCATACGTCGGTTCAATATAGAATTAATGGAATGAAACAGAAATGTGAATTATAGATGAATGAATTGAAAAGAGAAATAACGAAAAACGAATGCGACTAATGAAAAAGAAACGAAAAGAATAGAAATAAAAATTTAATAGATAAATTAAGACGTTGAAGCGAGTTTAATGATACTATAACGTTGGAATAATTAACAGACGAACTTAGTGGATGAGTTAAGAAATCAAAATGAATTCATATTATCTTTGAAGTTTATATAAACTGGATGTGTATCTGAATTGAGAAATAAATAAAATGAATAAATAAAAATGATTGCATAACATCTTCCTCATCCACACCTTACAAGTCAAGCATTGCACTTATTTTAGTCTTTATCTTACGAGTTTCGGCTCAGGTTGTCTATATCCAAATTTTTTTCAGGTTCTAATACAAAGAGAAGACGCAGAGGCATTCTAAGGTTTTGAAGAATGAAGAATATGAATTTATTTTTGATGGAGACATGTAGTTATCTTTTTGCAAAATGTAAAGAATTTAACAATGCAATTCATGTAGACTTGTTTTGGTTTGATGCATTTGCTCTTAAGATTTATGTTATATAACTTTAAGAATTTAAGAATTTCTTTTTCTTTGGATTAATGTAATAATTATGAGAGATAAATTAAGTGTTAAAGGTATAATACATGGTTGTGATGTATGTATGTATCCGTATAATTATGGACAGGTTTGGGACTTGTGATCTAGGCAGTGCCTATGTATAAAATATGATTTGAGTTCAATAGGTTTATAGAAAAAATATGGGATAGTCCGAAAAATAGAGGGAACTCTGCCGAAATTTTTAAAAATTTTACTTAGAATAATTTTGAAGTTTAGGAAAGAAACTTCTTTTGAAAAAAATCGCATTCAAATGTTTTTCTTTAAAGGATGTTCAAACCATAAATAGGGTTTTATAGTAAGAGTCTCCTCAATTAGTCTATAAAGTTGAGTTATCATGTGAGGTTTACGCGCCTCGGAGGCCAGGGCGTGACAGAATGGTTTCAGAGCTCTAGGTTCGAATACCTATGAGTTGTGGGTGACAATGATCTCTGTGTATGATTTGTTTGATGTGCTTGATCATTATAAGCACCACTACATGACATGAACTGTGTGCTAGCATGGGTTTGCGATTGAATTATCTTGCATGTGCTATATGTTTATGTGTGCATAGAGGTTGAATCTTGGGAGTGATGTGACTTGCCTTTGGGTGTCCAGTTAACTATTCTGAGGTTCAAAATAGAAAAGCGTTTGATCGACGTTCTTTTTATGAGAAATCTGGATTAGTTACCCAGATCGGCGTGTCATTCCCAAGGTTCTCCTCAGTGTGTGTATGATTGATGATGTGATGTGTTTGATTAGGATTAGTATGTTTGTATGATTCTTGAGTGTTAAGTTTTATGGAAAGGGACGTGAATATTCTTTAGGCAGTAAAATGTTATTTAAGGAAAGTTGCACCATTAGTAATTACATGGCTAGGCATAGGAGAGTGTTGGAATCTCCTGGAAGGTAGTTTCTTTAATGGACTTAAATGAAGGAGGTAAAGCCTTTCGATTTAAAATCTTAGTGGATTTTGTTATGGATGCCCTGGGATGAGTGTGGTTTGAGTACAATTTCAGTGGATGGTAACTATGGGTCTTTTAGAAATTTCATTTAGAGTAAAGATTTGTCATTTGAATTAGTACTTTTATAGTTCCAAGGTGGTGCTGAAGAGATATTGTTAGTCGGGACATAGGTATGCTCTGGGTAAAATCAAAATATAGGGAATGTTCACTTTCTATATGCAATACCACAACTATTGTAGATGTGATCCTGATTAGTGAAATGTACGCTAGACTTGAGAAGCCCTCGAAAAGAGGTTGTTTATGTTTGGTCATAAGTATGGGAGTCGCTATGTTATCTTTAACCTAAGAGAAGAATAATGAAATGGTAAGGGAAACAGTAAACTTGAAGGGATCGAGTAATTCTTATGATGTTAGAATACTGAATTTTAGAGGGAGGAAGGTGAGTGACCTTTGGAAAGAAAAGGTTAGGTTGGATTTTATCTTAAGGGCTTGTATAGATTTTCTTAGAAGGAGTGAGATTATAGTTGACGTCATGAGGTGGGTCGTGGGAATGCGATATGGCGACAGACGATTGTTAGAAAGATAAATCTGGAGGTCGAGAGTTGACTGCTAAAGAAGTGATTATTCTTCCGGGATGTTGTATTCAGATATGATGGCACTATCAAGAATGAATGCAGCAATTTGATTATTCAAATTGAGGGACAAGCCAAGGGCTAGTAGCTAAGAGTGTAAACAAACAAGATCTAGTTAGTGTGTTGATTGCAACTACCCTATCAAATCCAGCATGTAAGGACAATTCGTGATCCTTCTTCAAGTGGTAATTTGAGATAATGAAGGAAATGTTGCTTTGCACAGTGAATTACAAGGATGATCTTTCTGACCATTATTGTGATTATGGGAAGGTATTATCAACAAAATGCTACATCTCTTGTTAGGAGTCAATAGAAACAATAAGAGATGTTAGGGTGTTGATATTGCCGTTGAGTTCTTGGTTGCACATGGTGGGCAACTTTGTAGTCGAGTAAAATGTGTCATGTGGGATGCAATGAAATTGAAAGTCTTGAATGAGTGTGAAGCATGGAAACTAAGGGTGGCAAGTGATCAAATTTTGGTGATCAGGGTTGGTAGGATAAAGCGTGATGAAATAAAATGATGTTCTTAGAAAGGAAATTGTAAGAGATTACTACAAAGACTTTTGGTTTTTAGAATGAGCATTGAATTTCGGGGACGAAATTCCCTAAGGGGGAGAGGTTGTGGAGACCCGGTCTGTTTTATTTTAATAAATTTTAGCAACATAATTAAATCCACGGAGACGATTAATATTACATGTAGTGTGGGGCTGGCTTGAATTGAGACCGAGGATATTATTTTATGATAAATTCTAAGACGCCAAATAAAAATTTTAATTTTTTTCAATTCGAATTTAGTTTCATTTAAATTAAAGTTTAAAAAGAAAATTATTGTGTTGTAGGCTTATACATATACATATACATAAATATTTAATTGGGAAAAACTTGTAGAATAATCGAAAAAAGAAAGAAAGAAGAGAATAGTAAAAGCTTCATAAAGCTTCGGTAACAACTATAAAAAGCAGCGTGAATTGCGCGGCCCTTCTTGAATCTACCACCATTGCCGCACCTCACCACCCTAAGGCACCTCCGACCACCACCCATTACCGGTCTACCTTTATTTTTTTCGACTCTTGGTTCGTCTCTCTCCCTCTGACCTCTCTCAGCTTCATCTCCTCTCCTGCGGAGATTCAGCTGCTGTTGGTTTTCTTCTTCTCTTCTTCTCTTGGTTTCCTCTACGCACCAATGTGATCATCTCTCAAGAAATTGGTGGGAATAACGTCAAATTAAAGGACTACCAAAGGAGGAATTTCAAGACAAGGGAGAAAAGGAAAAGGCCCTACTTTCCCAACCCCAATCCCACCGGAGCTGCAACAAGTACCTCACTCTCATGCTGTCGTTGTCCTCATCATCTTTTCTTCTCTTTTTCGGCACCTTAGGGGAGCCTTCAAGAGTTCTGCTTCATCTAAGGGCCGAGAATTTTCTAAGAATAGATATTAAATTAGAAGTTACGAAGAGGGGATTAAAACTCAATGTTCAAGAACCACCACCACCACCGTAGGTCACCATTTATTCATTCTCGCGATTTGTTTTTCTCTTTTTCTTTCTTTCTTATAAAAGCTTGATTAATACTCTTTTTCTCAACAATTGAGAAGTTTGGACGTGAGATTATAAGTCATCAAGGGGAGAATCGAATTTACATAACAAGAGGAGTCACCTGGAGCCATCGTAGAGAAAATCCCTAAAGTGGCTGAAACGCTAGATGGCAGAATTGAGTAAATTTTGAAGTTCTGGAAGCTTAACCAGGTAGGATTTAGACTAACTTGAGTGCTTTATTTTGATTTGTGTTGATTTTTATAAACTAGAATTGAACTTTAATACAAATCCAAGTGCTACAGAAAATCTCAAATTCGGTTATGTTCTTGAATCGTGTAAATTGTGTTGAATTGATAATTTAATTATAAAAATAATAATCTCTCTTTGAATGATTAAGTATAAAGTTTTGATCTAAAACATGCATTGGTGGATAACTCAGAAACAATGAAAATCTTAAAGTGTAAATTGAACAATTTGATTAGTTAACATGAATATATAATTTAAGTTGTTGCTCCAATTGGGACGATCTGGACAAGTAGGGGTTCCTCAATGAAATCAATGGTTTAATTAAAATTATGGTAAAGATAAATAAAAGCTAGTAATAAGGTTTAATTAATGATTGATGAAGATAAAAATGGGACTACCTCAAGAATTAAAAATCATGGGATTGACATTTAAACAAGGGTTTGATTTGGGTTGCAAAAAAAGATAAAAACTTAACTTGACCATAATAAACTAATGAATGTTATGGATTGAGGATTGAACATGTGGTTTGCTTTAAAGATATGAGAACTTTTGTAAAGAAATCGTAAATGAGTATAGTAATAAAGCTTGAATTCAATAAAAATGTGAATAACTGATGGGTTGTTGATTAACTAAGTTGGGATGATTTATGAGTTAACTTATATAAAAGAGGAAAGTCAAACTTCAAGACTTGGTCGTATATTTATGAAGTGATTAAGAAATTTTGATATGAGAATCAAGAGTTGTGTAGTAATGTTATGTGATTCCATGAGAACGAGATTAAAGGACAGGTTAAAATATATATATCTCACAATTAATTTTGGATTAAAGAACAAAGAATTGAAGATTTGTGCCAAAAGAAAATAACACTAAATTGGGAGTTTGAATCGTAGCTTGGAATCTAGAAATGAGACTTATTGTGGTACTTGGGTATATGATTGATCTATCTACTTGATACATTGTTATACGAATTATGAATTCCATGAAATGTGAATTGTAAGAAATAAGTTCTTGGAAGTGAAGTAAGGAGCTATGAATTTACTATTGCATTTATATCAAAGGTGAATAACTTGAGGATCAATTGATAAGAAACCTGAAATAAGACTGTGTCTATAACCTATTGTATTGAATTGATGATTTGAAAAGAAAACAAAAAACCTTAAACCTTTAAAAACTTGAGATATAAGATTTGGCTATAAGTCATTAAGTGAATGGTTGAAGTTATAATATACAGTTGAGGTGAATGCATCTAATTCATTAAAATACTGTGAGAACTTATGACACGAAGAAGGTATGACAATGAAAACAGGAAGCATGATATGGAAAATATGATATTGAATTGGAAAAAGAGGGCAATTTAACGATTAAAGAACATGGGGTCTTTAAGGTGAAATTGATGAATTATGTCGATATAAAAACTGAATTAGTGATTTAAGCAAGAGATTTTGAATACTTATGGAAGTGAATTTTTTTATATAGAGTTATGATATTAAGAAAATGGTATAAATCTTGATTTGAAATTGAAGATATGGAATCAAAAACAGAATAATATAACAATTGTGAATGAGAAGGCATATTCCGTGATTATAAAATTGGATTGGGGAGATGGACTCCCGGTTGATTAATATATATTGATATGGTTAATCAAATATTAAACCGAAATTGGCTTGGTATCGGGTCGCCTGCCGGGGTGTTCCTTCGGAAAAGCGAAAATGGCTTGGTATCGGGCAGCCTCTCGGGGTGTTCCTTTGAGAACCTAAAAATGGCTGAGGATGTGAATAAGTTGAGCTTGAGCCGCTCCACGGTGAAAGACCAAAAACTTGTGCAAACTGGGTACCGTGTTCTCTCGGGTTAGCCCCCCGTAAAACGAATTTGGGTACATTTTCCCTCGGGTGAGGTCTATAAAACGGGTGTTGTGGTGAGTTATAGAGCTATCTATTATCCAATAGTTTCGCGTAGCCTATTAGGAGAATAGGGATTGGTTTCTATAAGGTGTACTCGACGTCGGATTGTAGAGGTGAGTTATAGAACTATCTATTACCTAATGGCTTTGCATAACCTATTGGGGGAATAGGGAGGGATATCTATAAGCTGCACCCTACGTTGGTTCAATATGAAATTAGTGGAATGAAATAGAAATGTGAATAATAGATGGATGAATTGAAAAGAGAAATAACGAAATACGAATGTGACTAATGAAAAAGAACTAAAAGAATATAAATAAAAATTTAATAGATAAATTAAGACGCTGAAGTGAGTTTAAAGATACTACAATGTTGGAATAATTAACAGACAAACTAAGTGGATGAGTTAAGAAATCTAAATGAATTTATATTATCTTTGAAGTTTATATAAACTGGATGTGTATCTAAATTGAGAAATAAATAAAATAAATAAATAAAAATGATTGCATAACATCTTGCTCATCCACGCTTTACAAGTCATGCATTGCACTTAATTTAGTCTTTATACTTCGTGTTTCGGCTCAGATTGTCTATATCCAAAAAAAATTCAGCTTTTAATACAAAAAGAAGATGCAGAGGCATTCTAAGGTTTTGAAGAATGAAGAACATGAATTTATTTTTTATGTAGACATGTAGTTATCTTTTTACAAAATGTAAAGAATTTAACGATACAATTCATGTAAACATGTTTTGGTTAGATGCATTCTCTCTTAAAATTTATGTTATATAACTTTAAGAATTTAAGAATTTTTTTTTTGGATGAATGTAATAATAATTATGAGAGATAAATTAAGTGTTAAAGGTATAATACAAGGTTGTGATGTATGTATGTATCCGTATATTTATGGACTGGTTTGGGACTTGTGATCCAGGTGGTGCCTGCGTATAAAATGTGATTTGAGTTCAACAGGTTCGTAAAAAAAAATGGAATAGTCCGAAAAACAGAAGGAACTCTACTAAAATTTTTAAGAATTTTACTTAGAATAATTTTGAAGTTTAGGAAAAAAACTTCTTTTGAAATAAATCGCATTCAAATATTTTTCTTTAAAGGAGGTTCAAACCATAAATACGATTTTATAGAAAAAGTCTCCTCGATTAGTCTATAAAGTTAAGTTATCATGTGAGGTTTACACGCCTCGGAGACAAAGGCGTGACATAAATATACAACTGGAAACGTATTTAAAAAATTATTTTGTAAATCCAAAATTTTAGAAAATTGATTAAAATCTTGAAATTCCAAGAAGGCAGGAGAAACATTTGTATATATATATATATATATATGTATATATATATATATATAGATAAAGTTACTTATATAAAAAGTGTTAGCCAGGAGGTTAATGTTAGCCAGGAGGTTAATGTTTAAAAAATAATAATGCGATAAATTTATTGTATCGAATTAGATTTAAAAGAGACTAATCTCGTAAATCATAGAATCAATTATCTAATGAATTTTTTTAAATAGTTTTTAAAAATTATAAATTATGGAATAATCAATAGAATAATTTTAAAATCTTTTTAAGATTCTAAAAAATTGAGATTTGTAGCTCCTAGAGATATTCCGTCAAAAAATTATTTTCTTAATATATATGGAGAGAATATTTAAAGTTTTAAGTACTTTTTTGAACGAAATAATCAAAAGGAAAAGGAAATGGAAAATTAGGAGAGAGAAGGCGTGTAGATACAGTGCTGGCTGTTGGCGGGTGAAGATAACGAGTAATTATTTGATAGTCTTAAAGTATTATTTGATATTATTTATTTGTTTTTTTTAGAAAAGTTTAAAAATTAGTCTTTTTTTTAAACTTCCTAAAAAATTTAATTCTATAACTTTTAATTTAAGAGATTAAATTTTATCAAATTTAGAGTAATTATATTATGTTTAATTTGTTTATATTTAAGAGTTAATCTTTCTCGTTTTAGATAAGAGAAAATTTTAAATGATACATTTATCAAGTTATCATAACTGTTGAAAATAGAAAGTCATACATTTTTATTTAACTAATGTCTCAGTTTTATAAACTGATAAATGTATCACCTATTACATGGGACTAAAATTATAAAAAAAATTATTACGGGACTAAAATTTTATTATCAATTGATAATAAGACTTACACTAAAATTACTCATCATTTTATTTAGGGTTGTTTTTGTGAGACCCTATACCATTTTATTTTTGATATATATAAATGATGATGTGTTTTTCTTCATGTTATATATCATCAATGCATGGTATATGTTTTGAAGTTATAGAGCAGCATGTAGATGTGTTTTATGCTTTCTCGAACCTTGTTTAGACTTGTTTGGTTGGCTTAGAACTGAAAAACCAAGATCAAAACAGTAGGATGTGACCCAGCAGTTCGGTCGACTGAACTGGTGTGCTCGGTTGACTGAACTAGAATTTTTGGGTTCGCTCGACTGGACGAGGGTGTTCGGTCGACTGAACAGTGGTGGTTGTGCGCTTTTTGAGAGCCTTCAGTTGACTGAAGTGGCCTCTTCAGTCCACTAAATTGCCTTTTTGCCAAGCCTATATGTATTCCAGGGGCTGAAATGTTTGGAGAAAAGCTTCTTTATTCATTTCTTCTGCCTTCTTTCTTAATATTTGGGTTGCTTGAGCCTAGTTTTCGACGATCAGCTTGTGGATCCCTGCTATTCACGCTGCTAGCTTCGTGTTCGACCGATCAGATTCCTATTCCGACGTGGTTTGGATTTTGAGACTTTGAGTTTTGAGTCGCTGGGGTAGGATTCTAGACCTTACTGCTGTGTAAGAGTATTTTATGTAATTATATGTGTTTTCAAAAGCATGTTTTTTTCTTTTCTTGGTTTATTGCATCGTATGACGTGTGGTTTTATGATTTTCAAAGGGTGTTCATAAAAACGGTAGAAATGATGGTTTTTGATAAAATCTCAACACTTGGTGTTTTGGAGGTTTAGAGCTCGCCTTCGGGGTTGAGTCACAGGTTTTGAAACGTTTTGTTGAAAATGGAAAAAAATATTTTGAAAATATTTTGTTTGATCTCCATGTTGATGGATGGATCTATATACATGTATAATGTATTGTTTTGAGAAAATGTTTTCGTAGTTGAGCTATGGTACGATTTTTAGAATATTATCTAGATGTATCAGGATGACGATTATTTAGCACGAGTTACCCTCGGTGTGAGTCCAGAAATGTGCGCAGCGTAGGTGCTCTGTACCTTCAGGTTAGTCCCTGTAAATTGAGTTGGTTGGGTGCTTTGTACCCTCAAGTGGTCGCCCGTAAATTAAGTGGTTCGTTATGGTGCTCCGTATAGAACTTGCCATTATCTAGCGAGTCTTGAATGATTGGGGTCTAGGGTATTGGACAGGAATCTATAGTTGCTACCTTTGTCTGTGTGACAGAGTCGGTACATACGATCTTATTCTTCTTCCTTTAGTGGAAAGGGCATAGCTAGTGGAAAGCATGGTTATGGGTTGCGTTAAGATGATACGGGACCGTATTGCTAGTGCGAAGGACACAGCAGGATGGACAGTGGGTTCAGATTAGAGTCTGAGGTTGTTGAGGCAGTTGTTTGTGCCAGCGTCATGCCGTGCTGAGGTGCTACATGAGTTTCATCACTCACGTCTTGCAATGCATTCGAGAGGCACGAAGATGTATCATGACTTGCGTCGTCAGTTCTGGTGGACAGGAATGAAGAGAGATGTGATCTGATTTGTTTCTCGATACCTTACTTGTTAGCAAGCAAATGTGGAACACCAGAGACCAGTAGGATTGTTGCATTTGTTACCTATATCTGAATGGAAGTAGGAGAATGTCACGATGAATTTCGTATCAGGACTTCCTCGATTTTCAGCAGGACATCATGCTGTTTGGCTTGTGGTTGATAGGTTGACGAAGTCTGCACACTTTCTCCCTATTTGAGTGAGAGATCTAGTGGACAGATTGAGCAGATTGTACATCCGGGAGATAGTCCGATTGCATGGAATACCTGTGACTATCGTTTCTGACCGAGACCCGCGCTTTACATCGTACTTTTGGCAGAGTCTTCAAGAGGCTTTAGGGACTAGCTTGACTTTCAACACAGCTTTTCACCCACAGATCGACGGTCAATCTAAGAGGACCATCCAGATTTTGGAAGACATGTTGAGAGCTTGTGTGTTGGATTTTCAGGGTTCTTGGGAGGATCATCCATCATTGATAGAGTTTGCATACAACAACAGCTATCAGTTCAGTATTGGAATGGCATCATATGAGACTTTATATGGTAGGCCGTGTAGATTGTCGGTATGTTGGACAGAGGTGGGTGAGACCACTATTTTGGGACCTGACTTAGTACGGGAGACGACGGAGTAGATTGCCTTGATTCATCAGCGTTTGGTGGTAGCTCAAACCCGCCAGAAGAGTTATGCAAATCAGAGGAGGAGACCTTCGGAGTTTGCAGTGGGAGATCACGTGTTTTTGAAGATCTCGCCATGTAGAGAGTTGATGAGATTTAGCCATCGCGGGAAGCTATCACCACGTTTTATTGGACCCTTTAAGATCCTGGAGAGGATTGGGGTGGTAGGATACTGTCTGACCTTGCCGCCTCAGTTAGCATATGTGCACAATGTCTTTCACGTTTCGATGCTTTGGAGGTACGAGCTTGATCCTTCACATGTGTTAGATTAGAGTGAGCTGCGAGTTGATGAGGATGTCACGTATGAGGAACGTCCTATGAAGATTCTTGACACGAAAGAGCAAGTGTTGTGGGGGAGAACGATTGCTTATGTCAAAGTTCAGTGGCTTCATCACGGGGTTAAGGAAGCGACTTGGGAACTTGAGTTTGAGATGCCTGCTAGATACCCAGACTTGTTTACCTTGTGACCTTGTAGAGAATTTCAGGGACGAAATTCCTTAAGGGGGAGAGTTGTGAGACCATATACCATTTTATTTTTGATATATATAAATGATGATGTGTTTTCCTTCATGTTATTTATCATCGCTGCATGGTTTATGTTTTGGAGTTGTAGAATAGCATGTAGATGTGTTTTACGCTTTCTCGGACCTTGTTTAGGCTTGTTTAGTTGGCCTTAGAACTGAAAAATCGAGACCAAAACAGTAGGATGTGACCCAGCTGTTTGGTCGACTGAACTGGAATTTTTGGGTTCGGTCGACTGGATGAGGGTGTTCGGTCAACTAAACAGTGGCATGGCACGCTTTTTGAGAGCCTTCAATCGACTGAACTGCCTTTTTGTCGAGCCTATATGTATTCCAGGGGCTGGAATGTTTGGAGAAAAGCTTCTTTCTTCATTTCCTCTGCCTTCTCTCTACATATTTGGGTTGCTTGAGCCTAGTTTTCGACGATCAGCTTGTGGATCCCTACTATTCACGCTGCTAGCTTCGTGTTCGACCGATCCAATTCCTGTTCCGATGTTGTTCAAATTTTGAGGCTTTGAGTTTCAACTCACCGAGGTAGGATTCTAGACCCTACTTCTATATAAGGGTGTATTTTATGTAATTATATGTGTTTTTAAAAATATATTTTTCGCTTTTCTTGATTTATTACATCGTATGACGTGCAGTTTTATGGTTTTCAAATGGTGTTCTTAAAAACGGTGAAAAATGATGATTTTTGATAAAATCTCAACACTTTGTGTTTTGGAGGTTTAGAGCTTGCATTCGGGGTTAAGTCAAAGGTTTTGAAACGTTTTGTTGAAAACGAAAAAAATATTTTGAAAATATTTTATTTGATCTCCATGTTGATGGATGGATCTATATACATGTATAATGTATTGTTTTGAAAAAATATTTTCATAGTTGTGCTACGATACGATTTTTAAAAGATTATCTAGATGTATCGGATTGACGTGTATTTGACACGAGTTGCCTTCGGTGTAAGCCCGAAAACATGCGCAGCGTAGGTGCTCTGTAACTTCGGGTTAGTCCCCATAAATTAAGTTGATTGGGTGATTTGTACCCTTGGGTGGTCGCCCGTAAATTAAGCGATTCGTTATGGTGCTCTGTATAGAACTTGTCATTATCTAGCGAGTCTTGAATGGCTAGGGTCTAGGGTAATGGACATGAATCTATAGTTGCTATCTTTGTCTGTGTGACAGAGTCGGTACGTACGATCTTATTCTTCTTCCTTTCCACGATGGTATATTTCGTGAGAAAATAATGTTTTGATTACTATTTTTTCTTAACTGTGGTTGGTTATTTGCATTACATGCAACACATGATTTTAAGGATGAAAATGAGATTTTATGTTAATAAAACCATTTTGGGAGACTGGTGTGGTCTGATGGGAAAACTTGTGGGTTTTAGATGAAAAACCTTTTGGGTTTTGTGGTTGAGTTCGCTCCCACGCTATATAATTACATTTTTTCTGCTTTACAGCTTTGTTCTCTGTTTCTATTAAGCTTCGGCTCACGGGTGAGATTTTCTGTAAAACTATTTTCAGGTGATGATGTGGATGAAGAGTAGCTCTGGTGGTGCCCACGGTGGCGAAAGACTTTTATAGTTTTTCTTTTTGGTATGCCTATTCCTGAAGGTAAGTTTTGTACGCCATAAGGCGATATACTGTATGCATGTTGGAACTGTATGCCCTTGTTTATGAGCGATATCTTTTGTTAGGTATTCTATTATTTTCAACAGGCGGTTTTGAATATATGAAAATCTGTATTTTCATAAAAACTGGTGTTTGATGGATTTTCACGTGACCCTGGGTTTTTGGGTGTGACAGTTTTGTAACTTTAGTTTTTTTTATTTTTCGTAAAAAATGTAAAAAAATTAATACGGTTCGTTTAGAAAACAAAAAACAAAAAAGCTAAAAGCGTAATTGTCTAATTTGAATGAAAATATCAAATATAATTATCAATATCAAGTATATAGAATGGTAAGATTGACTAATTTGAACAAAAAAATAAAAAAGCTAATTTTTTACCTAAAAAACTAATTTCAAAAAAATTAATTTAAAAGTTAAATTACCGAACAACCTATTTTAAACAAAATTTAGTTTTTTTTTGCTAAAAACGCAAAAAAAAAAAACAAAACAAAACAAAACGAAAAAAAATTTAATTTTTAAGATAGTTACCAATTGAACCCTTAATTTTGTAGTAAAAATATTTCAGAAGAAATAATGAGAGCCTTTCTTTGTCTGATTGGTAAAAGACAAAATGATTCACATAATATTTGTCGATATTTTTTATTTGGTAATGTTTGGTATTACTGAAATTAATAACTTCTAGATTGTAACTTATAGTATAAGTTGTGAATATTTGATAAAAATTATAATTTGTAACTAAAATAGAAGAAAAAAATAATTATAATTTGTAATAAAAATTATAAATATTTGAAAATATTTATAACTTATAACTAAAATTAGTTACAAAAAAACTAAAACCTATTAACAATAATTTTATCAAACATTTTTTGGTCGAAAGTATTCCATAAACAATTGCAAAATAATACTCTAAAAGTACTATATAATAATTATAAGAAGATAACGCGTTAAAGGTCGAGCATTTCAAAGCAGAAATCGCCAATGAATGCACCCCAAAAGCAGAACCACATGTTGTTCGGTGTTCAATATATTAAAATTAATATATTAATTTTGTTTGTTTGGGTGCGGAGAAAATTCCTTTTCCTGGTTTTCCACCGTGTAGTCGGGTAGGTTTCCACTTCTGCTAAGCTTACAAGGTTTGCCAGAGCTTTTGGACTTTTGGACTTTTTCCAGAAATAGAAAACATGTGCCTCCCAAACTGAGAAACAGGAATCTCTCTCTCTTTTTTTTCTCTCTCTCTCCCTCTCTCTCTAGCTGTGAATTTCTGCTTCGGTTTGAATACTGCCCACAGTCACTTCCAACCAGGAGCACTGATTTCATTAAAGAAATATTCCTCACTGTGCGCTATTGTCACACATCACATATCACCCACACATTTTTCATACACTCATTAGGGTTTTAAATTGAAATATGCGTTGATATATTTTTTTTTCTTGGCAGTGTTTGAACTAATTTGCACTTTGTTCAACTAATACATCATATTTTTAGCAGGGTACCTAGGCCATTTTATGCACGTTAACTAATTCTTAAAAGATTAATGCTACCGTTCACTTGTGAGGGGCCTAATTAAAACCGACACAAAGTCTTCTATAAATTAAATTCAAAGAATTAATAGCACTTAAAAAATCTTAAACTTAAAACTTAAGAGAGATCAAGTAATCCCTAAGTGTCAAACTTTAACTACCATGGATTAGAAATTTAAAATATTTTTATTAAAAGTTTAAAATTTTATTACGTATCAATTGATAAATCATATGTAACAATTGATATTTAGAACCATAATTCAATGTCTGATATTAACACATGCTGGGTAAATTGGAAAAATGCAAAGATTATGTTTATAATTTTAGTAAAAAAAAATTTTGAACGAGCAATCGTCGAAATAGGTTCTAGATTAAAATTTTTTAATATTGAATAATCAAAAATAAAACCCGGTATAACTCTCAAAATTAGTTTAGGATTATACCTGTCGAAGACTGGTTGGAATGATTTCGTTTGCTGCAAAAAACTTTAAACAACATGTTACCGCAGGTTTTTACTAGAAGTCAAATAACCCAAACAAGCATTTTTGTTGTATTCTCATGTAACGACCCGGTTTGGACCCTAGTTGTAACAATCCAGTTAATAATGATCCGTGTAAAGACCCAGCCCAAACTCTTAGCATTAATAATGGATAGCCCATGAGGCCACAGAGCACGGACGAGATTCAAAAATCCTAACTCGATTCGAAAACTCGAAATTCGGCTTGAAAACCCCAAAAAGCTCCAAAACTCAGGTAACAAAACTTTAGCACCCGGAGAGTCTCCCAACATTCTAAATGAAGTAATTATCATGAAATAATGAGTTAAAAAAATTCTCATAAATAGGGTATAATAACCATTTTGCCCATAGTAGAGTAAAAAGTCTTAAAAATTCAAATTTAGGCACATAGATACCCTAAACCAAATATTTAAGTACAATTAAGTAGCAAAGGACAAAATAACATCAAAAATGACAAAAATACCTCGTAGCGGCCAACCACCTTGGGAAGAGTGTCAAAAAGTGACTTTTTGCTTTCTTTTTAACTTAAAATGATGAGAAAGATATTAAATTAAGTATTATGATGATCCAATACTTGTTGAACAAGTAATATGCATAATAATATAGTTTTATAGGTCAAAAAAAGCAAACAAATCATTATTAAAGCTCATACACAACAAAATAAGCTAAAAAGTCATACATTGCCAAAATAACTTAATTTGACTTAAAAGACTACATCTATTTAATCAATTACTATGAAAACTATGATAATATATGTGAATACTTCATTTTTCATAAACATACTAAAATAATAGGTCTCAATAGAAAAAGATACCGAAAAGATACATCAAATTAACTTTTAATGCATTTTCTTGCACAAAAGGGGCACGCAAACCAATGCAAATCCCTTAATTGATGTAAGGTCAGGTTTTTATCCCCCAAACCGCCCCTTAGCTGTATTTATCTTCCCCATATCTAATTTTTAGGCCTCAAAAGTTGTACTCATTCAATTCACCTCATATCTCATTTAATTAAAAAAAGAAAAAGTCTTTCAAATGTACCTTGTTGTCTCCCTTGTGTCCCCTAGCCCTTCTCTATATAAACCAAGCCAAACACCCTCTTCTTCCCTTCATATTTTCGTGCAAGTGAGGGAGAAAAACCAGAACCCCTTGCTCTTGAGTGAAAAGTTGAGTTGGAGGGAGAAAAAGGAAGAAAGGGAGGAGAAATCAAGGAGATGAGTTTTTCTAAAACTATGTCCTCCCATACCACCATCCCTTGAGCCCTCAAATAAGTAAGTAAAACCTCTAAACCTTTATATCTAATATTTTTCAAAATATCCCCCAACACATCCCTTTAAACACTCTAAGAATCGAGAACGGAAATCAAATCGAAAATGTGTCGTAGTTGGAAATTAGGGGCAGTTATGTTTATGGGTGATATGAGATGTTGTTGTATGTTGTTATCTTTGAATTTGATGACTTCTAAGTATGCTGGAACCTTGATATTAAAGTCTAAAACACAAGCATGTAAAGAAATGGAACAAAAACTTGACATGACATAAGTAGAAGACTTGAACCCTAAGAGGCTTAATGTTTTAGAACTTTGATGTTTCTGCCTTGAGATTTGAAACGCCATAACTCAATGTAAAAAATTGATCAAAGCATGTTATTTATGTCTAGATTTATATTTTTGTGTTATCTTCCATCCAAAGTTGGTTTCAACCCATTTACATAACCAGAACTCAAGATATTGCAATTTTATCAAAATGTGTCATTTTTCAACCAGTCAACACTATCGACTTAAAAACCCTAATCTAAAATGCGATCTGAACTTTTGTCAAAACATGAAAGTCGTAGATAACATGTATATCTATCTACCCACAAAATATGAGAACAAAATATTGAGTTTTATAAGTCAAAAGCTCTTTGGAATTCTCTGTTGAGTTTCAGCCCTCAAGGAACACTTCTGTCACCAATTTTTATATAACCCAAAATCCCTATTTGTAGTGACCTATTCTAAGAGTGGTCTACATGAACATTGTATATAACATATTGAAGTACCCTCTGCCCAAAATTTAGACCTTAAAGCCTCATGATAATATCCCAAAACCCTTTCAAACCCTCTGTCCAAAACCGGCTCTACGGAGTTTTGACGGCTTACAGAACATATTTTCTAAAATAGCTAAAAAGTCTAACTTGTTCCAAACAACTATCCTTAGCTCTAAACATGGAACTTGTAGGGGACTTGTTGAACTAGAACATAAAAAAACATTGGCTCATTTGGACTTAAAATAATACCCCAAAACTGAGACCAATAGAAGCATATTTTTGGTAAAAGTTTGAGAAAAGTGCTGAACCTTTTTTACTTGAAATGTTTTATTCACCCTTTTGCCTTAGGTTTTGGCCTTGGTGTTAAACACAAGAGTTATAAAAAATATTTTTATCTAAATGATGTTTAAAAATCAAAACTTGATTCAAAGTCTAGATTTTCCAAAACACTTTCGATCCTTTTAATTTAATACTCGAATTTGGACTTACGATTGCTATGTGTGATTTGAGTATCCTTTGCTGTGAGACCCAAGTTTTATATGATGATTAGTTGATTAGTGTTTATTTGTGAATATATGATGATTAGAACGCATGCCATTGTTAGTTTTGTTTCAGAATATAAGTTGTTATACCATGAGCATTGAGATTGTGGCATTCGAGACATCTTGTGGGTTACCCCCTTATATGTTTTTAAGTTGTGTCTTGAAATGGTTGATGTGGGGGAAGGCATGCCTTTATATCTTGCTCAGTGAATCCTGGTTGATGGGGGTGTTGACAATGGGCCATATGCGTCTTGAGCCGTGTTACGTCCTGAGCCGTATCATGTCTTGAGCCGAACTACCGCTATACGCCGCAGTGATAAGGAACGCTGATGTATGAAAACCTAATATACGGGAACGTAATGGTACCATTCAGATTGTTGTGTCGAGTATGAATAACTTTGGGCTATGTATGTACTGAGCCGTGTTACGTCCTGAGCTGTATTACGTATTGAGCCGAACTACCGCTATACGCCGTAGTGATCGGGAACGCTGATGTATGGGAACCTAACGTACGGGAACATAATGGTGCCATTCGGATTATTGTATTGGATATGTTAACTTTGGGCCATGTATGTCCTGTGCCGTGTTACATCCTGAGCCATATCACGTCTTTAGCCGAACTGCCGCTATACGCCGTAGTGTTCAGGAACGTTGATGTATGGGAACCTAACGTACGGGAACATAATAGTGCCACTCAGAATTCGATTGGTTGATTTATAATCGGGGTGAGTTGTGTTGAGTTATCTTCCATGATTCTAAGTCTAGGGCGTCCCTGGTTGCCATTTTTGTAAATATTTTGGGATATATTCACCTTGTGCACCATGGGCCTATCCCCGGTGTTTGAAATGGTTTATGAATATTGTTGGGCACCATGGGTTCGTCGCTAATGTTCTGATTTTGATGATTTAAACTTTGGGTTGACACTAAACGAGCATCCTGATTCTTAAGGTGGGGGTTGTTGGCCCGGATAAGGGTGGCTGATAATTGATTGGCCCACCCCCACGCTGTTGTCATTGAGTAAAATAGCTGTGGCATGATGCCCGACGATGCATTTACTATTCGTAACGAGGCAATGATAGATTTGGTGATCAAAATCCCATCAAGTCTAGTTGGTGATTCCCGGTGTGAAATGCCTTTTATAATCTGGGTGCATGCTGGTTTGGGTATCTGCAATTCATACATGGCATCTCATATGCATATGTTTATTGACTTATCTGCTATCCTGTCATAAAATTATCTGTCTCCTTAACTGTAAACTGTACTGGTATTATATGGTATGTATTGTGGTAAATTTTGTGCCGTGATATTAGTTAGAAGGTTAGAGTGTTTTGCTTATGGGCCTTGGCTCGTGGCATTCGTGCCACAGGGGAGGAGGAGTTCTTAGAGGAAGTCATCCCAGAGGAAGAAGAAGAGTTTGAGAAACAAGGTGAGTTCCAAGTGCACGTGGATCTCGCTGATGCATTTTGAGAAGTCGAGACCTCTGCTTTTCTTCTTATATTCAGTTTTTTCTGTGCTTAGTGAAATTTTAAAATTTCTTAGTAAAATAGTAATAGTTATGTACTTTTGAACGGTTCAGAACTCCTTTATGAAATAATAACTAACGTATTTATTTATATTTATGTATGTTCCGACGTGTTTGGAGGACGGGACGTCACATCCCAAATGCAAAAACACAATTGTAGTGTGTCCTATGTTTTTTGTGTTCTTCAATATCCTTGTTAACTAGGCTTAAGTTCTCAAAATACGTGAAAAACTTAGCCTCTTAGTCAACTGACTGAAATATGAATTCAGAGTTTATAACTGTTAGGGTTGGTATACTGAAAATTCTATTTTTAGTATTTAATTTTATTTTAATAAAATTAATTTTTTATTTTATGATAATCTTTATGAGTACTGTATATATATTCTTTTTTGATATGCATAGATGCCCGATATTCTGTGTAGTATTTAATCCAGTGTGTAGAGTATGACTTACACACAGAAGATCATATTTTAAGTTCTTCCAGAATATAAGTTTTCTGTTCACAGTTTAAATAAAAATGGACATACCATTGGTACGACTGTGACACAGAATTTTAGTAGGTCTGTCTTGGTTACGGGGAACAGATAATAGCGTCATCTATTGTTCCGACTCTTCGTACCAGTACACTTTGTGTGTATCGAACGGGATATTTAGAATAATTAATTTCATGCTGACTATATAAATTAATATACACCCTAAGGTTATTATGAATAACGCTTATTCTCTTAATCCTGAAATATTTATTGATTTGCATATATTTAATATTC
>JAOTRH010013565.1:0-22875 GCA_034768845.1 Heliamphora exappendiculata
CTTGTCATTACCTAGCGAGTCTTGAACGGCTGGGGTCTAGGGTAATGGACAGGAGTCTATAGTTGTTACCTCTGTCCTCTTGTGATAGAGTCAGTACATAGGATCTTATTCTTCTTCTTTTTTCACAATGGTACATTCCATGAGGGAACACTGTTTTTGGTTGCTGTTTTTCCTTAACTGTGGTTGATTATTTGCATTTGTTGCAACACCTGGTTTGAAGGATGAAAACATGGATTTTATGAAATAAAAGATTTTTAGACTCGTGGTGGTTTGTGGGAAAAACTATTTTGGTTTTGTGGTTGAGTACGCTCCCACCCTATATGATTACATATTTTCTGCTTTACAGTTTTATTGTCTGTTTCTATTGGGCTTCGGCTCACGAGTGAGGTTTTTCTATAAAACCATTTTCAGGTGATGCTGATGTGGATGAGATGTAGCTTTGGTGGTGCCCGCAGTAGCGAAAGACTTTTATAGTTTTTCTTTTTGGTATGCTTGTTCCTGAAGGCAAATTGTGTATGCCATAAGGCGATATACTATATACATGTTGGAACTGTATGCCTTTGTTTATGAGAGAAATCTTTTATTGGGTATTCTTCTGATTTCAACAGGTGGATTTAAATGTATGAAAACTTATTTTCATAAAACTAGTATTTGGTGGATTTTTCACGTGACCCTGGATTTTGGGACGTGACAACTTGGTATCAGAGCTCTGGGTTCGATTACCTAAGAACCATGGGAAAAGGGGCTTATCATCTGGTGAGGTTGGTTGTGTATGGTTAATTGTGTAGGCTTACTTGCATGTGTTTAAACGTTATTTTATAATATGTTGTTAGCTTTCTGAGCATGATAGTTGTGTATATGTGGGTATAGAGGTTGAATCTCAGGATTGATAAGTCTTACCTTAAGGCGTTTGGAATAACAGATTTGAAAGCCAAGTTAGAAACGCGTTTGGCCGACGTATTTTCTAGCAGGAAATCTGAATAGGTTGTCCAAAATGACGAGTCTGTCTAGTTAGTTCTCCTCGGTATGTGAGACATGTTTCCATGATCTTATGTGGCTATGTGATAGCATGATGATGTGTTTATGTTACATAGTAACAGGTTATAGGAAAGCTTATCCTATTTATATTCCTTCCTATAGGATTATGTCCACGCGGGGAGTGCGAGGACGGGGTCGTGGCCGAGGCCGTGGCCGAGAATGTGCCTATGCTCAAGTTCCAGAGGAAGGAAATATTCCTGCCCCATAGGAACAAATGGGTGGTGCTGACATGGGCAGCACCGATGTTGTTCAGGAGATGTTGGCTACTATGTGAGCGATGGCTGAAGCTACCAGGGCTAGTGTGAGGGTTCCTGAGCCAAGGGCTTCTGTGGCCATGAGGGAGATTCGACGGTTGCATCCTCCAACCTTTGCTGGGGAGCCAGACCCCAAGGTGGCTATTGAGTGGTTGGAAGTGACCACGTCGATCTTCGATACTTTGGATATCGAGGAGGATGGTCTGCGCGTAAAGTTGGTGGCGTTACAATGATGGAAAGATGCTAGAGAGTGGTGGAAGTTTGCCAAGACCACGGTGGATGGAACGCGGGTCGCTTTCACGAGAGTCTTCTTAGAGAAGTATTTCTCGAGATCTTCGAGAGATACGTACTGAGAGGAGTTCCTTTCCCTTGCTCAGGAGAATTTGTTAGTGGTTCGATATGAGGCTAAGTTCGCGAATCTATCGCGGTTCGCACTAGAGATGGTATCGACAGAGGAGTTGCGTACTCAGAGGTTTGAGAGAGGACTTCGACCTGCTATCAAGGATAGGGTTGCAGCTCTGGATGTGGAGGTGTATATCAAGTTGGTGGAAGCTGCTATCTGGGTGGAAAACTAGTTGGTAAATAGTCGCAGGATTAGAGAGAGTAGGAGCCAACAGGGTAGTGGAGATGCACAGTTCTAGAGGCACGGGAAAAAGTGCCAGAGGTCGTCTGGACCTAATTCTCATGTTGTCGGATCGTATCAGCCGCAGTCGTCTACACCTACACTTTCAGTGGCCTCGACAGGGAGGCAAGAGCAGAGAGGGTTGATTTGTTATCGAAGCGGACAGTCGGGGCATCGTTTAGTTGAGTGCCCGCAGGAGGGCCAGGCCCAGAGTTCAGCGCTCGTCCAATCACAGACGAGAGACTCACCTATTTATTTTAGGTGTGGTCAGTTCGGGCACTTTTGCAGACACTATCCCAGAGAGGTGAATGTTAAGGGCGCGACATGGGTGTCGATTGTTTCATCTGTACAGAGGCAACAGGCTCCACAGCAGCCTAGGTCTCAGACATCTAGGTTTGTAAAGGGAGGTAATTTAGCTGAGTCAATGAGGCAGCCATCGACTCAGGGTTATGGTGGGCAAACCAGACTACCGCAGGCTAGGGCTTATGTTCTTGCTAATCCCGGTGGCTCCAAGGTATCAGTTGGACCTGATGCTGCAGCTACTCCAGCCATGATCAGAGGTACTCTTCTAGTCTTTAAATCATGGGCCAATGTTCTCATCAACACAGGAGCATTACATTCTTTTATATCTTTCATTTTTGCATCTGCATTGGGGTTGAAGGTAGACTCATTGGGTAGTGTGTTGAGTGTGGAGACCCTAGTCAGTGGAAATGTGATATTGAGTAGAGTTTGCAAATCTTGTGAGTTAAGAGTTGCTGGTCGTTATTTAGAGTTTGATTTTATCATTCTAGACGTGACCACGTTTGATGTCATCCTAGGGATGGACTGGCTGACTACCTACCGCGCCTTTATAGATTGTGAGCGTCATAGAGTGCCGATCTGTTTGCCAGAGGGTGACTGGTTCTACTTTGTAGGTGATCGGGATGAAAGCTTGACGTCTATGCCTGGTATCACTCAGGTTTGAGGAGATTTGGGTTTTCTCTTTTTTACGCTCAGGTTGGATGAGTCGATTGGGGTTCGAGGAGTGTTACCCCCTGTGGTCTGTGAGTACCCAGATGTCTTTCTTGATGATTTGTTTGAGTTATCGCCGAGTCAAGATGTGGAGTTCTCTATTGATCTTGTTCCAGGAACTGCTCCCATCTCTATGCCATCGTATCACTTTGCACTTGCTGAGTTACGAGAACTCAAGGTGCAGCTGTAGGAGTTGCTAAACAAGGGGTTTATGCGGCCGAGTACGTCTCCGTGGGGAGCTCCAGCTCTTTTTGCGAAGAAAAAAGATGGATCCTTGAGATTGTGCATAGATTACAGGAAGCTGAACCACATAACAGTGAAGAATAAGTATCTTATGCCTAGGATTGATGATCTATTTGATCAGCTGAGGGGATTGCGCTTCTTTTTGAAGATTAACTTGAGGTCAGAGTATCACCAGCTCAGGATTAGGGACGATGACATAGCGAAGACCGCCTTTCGGACTCGTTATGATCACTATGAGTTTCTGGTCATGTTGTTCGGTTTGACGAACGCCCCTGCGAATTTTATGGATTTGATGAACCGTATCTTCCATCCTTATCTGGATAATTTCATGGTGGTATCGTGGATGGCATTCTAATCTATTCACCCGCGAGGGAGATGCACGAGGAGCATCTTCATGTTGTCTTGCAGCTTTTGAGAGAAATTTGCTTGTATGCGAAGTTCGAGAAGTGTGAGTTTTGGTTGTCAAACGTGAGATTCCTTGGGCACGTGGTGTCGAAGGATGGGGTATTAGTGGACTCGTTGAAGACTGATGCTGTGATGGATTGGCAGCGACTAAAGAACGTCTTTGAGATCTGTAGTTTCCTAGGTTTGGCAGGTTATTATTAGCGGTTGTCAAGGACTTTTCTTGGTTAGCAGCACCTATGACGCGTCTGATGCGAAAGGGAGTCACGTTTGTGTGGAGTGAATCCTGTGAGTCAGCTTTTCAGGAGCTGAAGAGGAGATTGACTAGTGCACCAGTGCTGATTATTCCTGAGCGAGGTTTGGGTTACACCGTGTATTGCGACGCATCATATGAGGGTTTGGGTTGCGTTCTGATGCAGGAAGGCAAGGTTGTAGCTTATGGATCCTGGCAGTTGAAGACGCACGAGAGGAACTACCCGACACATGATCTGGAATTGGCAATCGTGGTCTTTACCTTGAAGAGATGGCATCACTATCTTTATGGTGAGCATTTCGAGGTCTTCTCTGATCACAAGAGCCTAAAGTACTTGTTTTTGTAAAAGGACTTGAATCTTCGCTAACAAAGATGGATGGAGTTGCTAAAGGACTATGACTTTGATTTGCAGTACCATCCGGATAAGGCAAATATCGTAACTGATGCGCTTAGCAGGAGATCTCATAGTTCATTAGCTTCTGTGGCTATATGAGAATGGGATATGGTGGGAGATATTGGAGAGTTTGATCTGTGTCTCTGAGAGATAGGGGCAGGTGCGACCTTATATTCAGTAGCTTCACAGTCCACATTGGTTGCACACGTGTTAGAGGCTCAGCGGACCAATCAGGAGGCTCAGATGATATGGGACCGCATTGCTAGTGGGAAGGACACAGCAGGATGGACGGTGGCTTCAGATTAGAATTTGAGGTTGTCAGGGCGACTGTTTGTGCCAGAGTCGTGCCGTGCTGAGGTGTTACATGAGTTTCATCATTCCCATCTTGCAGTGCATCCAGGAGGCACGAAGATGTATCATGACTTGCGTCGTCAGTTCTGGTGGACTGGAATGAAGAGGGATGTGATCCGATTTGTTTCTCGATGCCTTACTTGTCAGCAAGTAAAGGTAGAACACCAGAGACCAGCAGGATTGTTGCAGCCATTGCCTATATCTGAGTGGAAGTGGGATAAAATCACGATAGATTTCGTATCAGGACTTCCTCGATCGCCGGTGGGACATGATGCTATTTGGATTGTGGTTGATAAGTTGACGAAGTCTACGCACTTACTCCCTATTCGAGTGAGAGATCTAGTGGACCGATTGAGCAGATTGTATATTCAGGAGGTCTTCCGATTACATGGAGTACCTGTGACTATCGTTTCTAATTGAGACCTGCGCTTTACATCGCGCTTTTGGCAGAGTCTTCAGGTGGCTTTGGGGATGAGCTTGACTTTTAGTACAGCTTTTCATCCTCAGACTGAGGGTCAGTCTGAGAGGACCATTCAGATTTTGGAGGACATGCTGAGAGCCTGCATGCTTGATTTTTGGGTTTCTTCGGAGGATCATCTATCATTGGTAGAGTTTTCATACAACAATAGTTACCAATCCAGTATTGGAATGGCACCGTATGAGGCTCTATAGGGTAAGCCGTGTAGATCGCCTATTTGTTGGACAGAGGTGGGTGAGACCACTATTTTGGGACCCGACCTAGTATGAGAGACGATCGAGAAGATTACAGTGATTCGTCAGCGTCTGGTGACAGCACAGAGCCGCTAGAAGAGTTTGCAGACCAGAGAAGGAGACCTTTGGAGTTTGCAGTGGGAGATCATGTGTTTCTGAAGGTCTCGCCACGTAGAGGGTTGATGAGATTTGGCCATTGCGGGAAGCTATCACCACGTTTTATTGCGCCATTCAAGATCCTGGAGAGGATTGGGGTGGTAGCATACCGTATGGCCTTGCCGCCTCAGTTAGCATCTATGCATAACGTCTTTTACATTTTGATGCTTCAGAGGTACGAGCCTGATCCTTCGCATGTGTTAGATTGGGCTGAGCTGCAGGTTCATGAGGATGTCACGTATGAGGAACGCCTGGTGAGGATTCTGGATACAAAGGAGCAAGTGTTACAGGGGAGAACGATTGCATATGTCAAGGTTCTGTGGCTTCATCACGGGGTCAAGGTTCAGTCGACTGAACTGCCTTTTTGTCGAGCCTATAAGTATTCCAGTGGGCTAGAACGTTTGGGAAAAGCTTGTTTCTTCTTTTCCTTTGCCTTCTCTCTACATATTTGAGTTGCTTGAACCTAGTTTTCGATGATCAGCTTGTGGATCCCTGCTATTCACGCAGCTAGCTTCGTGTTCGACCGATCAGATTCCTCTTCCGACGTGGTTCGGGTTTTGAGACTTTGAGTTTCGACTTGCCGAGGTAGGATTCTAGACCCTACTGCTGTATTAGGGTGTTATATGTAATTCTATGCTTTTCCATCGGTAAAAAAATGCATCAAATGTCATATTTGTGTTTAAACCTTATTTTTTCGGGTAAAAAGTATGTTTTTTGCTTTTCTTGGTTTAGTACAGCTTATGACATGTGGACGTATGGTTTTCAAATGTTGTTTTGAAAACGGTGATTTTTGTTAAAAAACGATGGTTTTGATTGAAATCTCAACATTTTATGTTTTGGAGATTTGGAGCTCGCCTTCGGGGTTGAGTCTGAGGTTTTGAAATATTTTGTTGAAAATGGGTAAAAATATTTTGAAATGTTTTCGTTTGATCTCCATGTTGATGGATGGATCTAAATACATGTGTAATGTATTTTTTGGAAAGGTTTTCGTAGTTGAGTTACAGTTCAATTTTTAGAAGATTATCTAGATGTACTGGGATGACAAGTATTTAGCATGAGTTGCCCTTGGTGAAAGTCCAGAATCATGCGTAGAGTAGGTACCTTTTGTCCCGCCCCAAACACTAGGGTCACGCGAAAGCCCACCCAAACACTATTTTATAAAATAAGATTTGGAGTTGAAAAACCATCAACTATAAAATATTACAACATTTGGATAAAGATCCCCAAGCTTATCTCTCATAAACAGAAATTATGCAAACTCATACATGAATAAATATATCGCCGAAAGGCGTACAAAACCAACCTTCTGAAACAGGCAACACATGTATAAGTACATGTCCAAAATAGGAAAACTACACTAAGCTCTCCATCAACACAAGCCTCTAGGTCAATGCCACGTGATCACCTGAAAATATTTTTACAGCAAAATCCCACACCGTGAGCTGAAGCCCAATAGGAAAAGACAATATAGTTGTAAAGCAGGGTATGCAATCATATGGTGGGAGCTAACTCGACCACGAAAGCCAAAAAGGTTTTTCTTTCAAAAATCACACGTTTTCCATCTGAAAACTCTCATTTTCATCTTTGAAACTATGCATATCATCCTAACTGATATCATGCCACAGTTAAGGGAAAGCTGTAAAACACAGTATTCTCCACTCGGGTCACATAGCCGAGGAGACAAGATAAAATATAATCCTATGTACCGACTATGTCACACCGACAAAGGTAACAACTATAAACTCTTGTCCGTTACCCCAAACCCACAGGCTTAGTAACGACAAGTTCTATACGGAGTCACAACAACAAAGCCGTTAACTGAAGCAACCAAACCACTCAATTTGCATGTACCAACCCGAAGGTACAGAGCACCTGCTACTTAATTTACAGGACCTGAGCCAGAGTGTACAAAGCACCCAATCACTCAATTTACGGGGACTAAACCGAACGTACAGAGCACCTACGCTGCAAACGTTTTCAGACTTACACCGAGAAGCAATGGAAGCCAAACTCAAAACCACACACGCATTGTCACGATACATCTATGGATAGCATTTAAAAGCCCACAAAACAGTTTTGCATCGCATGTATATAAAAGGGATCCATTCCATCATCATGGAGATCTACAAGCATGTAACAACATATGTTTTAACAAAACTGAGACTCAACCCCAAGGGTTAGCTTCAAACCTCCACAATCATGTTTTTCATAAAAACACATCGTTTCCAAAGCTCCTTTTGAAAATCACTAATCTCAACACATCCGGATCACGTAAAAAATCAAGAAAAGGCGTAAAATCCGCTTTTACCCATAAACCAAGGTTTAAAACATGTAAACAGCATTTCATTCATTTCTTCCCAGTGAAAACAATTATAATTACATAAATCACCCTTTTAACAGCAGTAGGTCCAGAATCCTACCTCAAAGAGCTCAAAGCTCGACGCCTCAAAATCTAACCTCATCGGAACGAGAGTCCGTCTGGATGGATGTGAAGTCCACGTCGCCAACAACAAGGATCTACTGTCTAGCTGCGAAAAACTAATCCCCGGGCCACCCGAAACCTAGAGAGAAGGTATAAAAAAGGAAAAGAGAGAGATTTTCTTTCAAAAGATATTTTTTATCTCAAAAAGACATTTGTTCTCTCTTATAGAAATTCGCGCTCATGACCCACCGCTCGAGTGGGCCCCTTGCCAACATAGGCCATGCCACACCACCGCTCGAGTGCCCATGCACCACTCGAGAAGACCCCACTCCAAGCCACGCTCTTCCACTACGCCGCTCGAGCGGTCACATCTCAGACCAACACTCTGCCACCAGCCCACTCGAGCAAGATCCCCACCACCCGAGCGGTCATCGCTGGGAGAGAAAATTAAAAAAGGCAACCAAAACCGAACCCCATCATGCTTAACATGTATAACACCTATACAAAATATGCGGTTCTACAACAGAAACAAAATCCATGCAACACAGAGATACATATATGGAAAGAAACGCATCAACATATATAAAGATCTCAAAAAGGAGACGGGTCCGGGTCTCATAACTCTCCCCCCCCCTTAAGGAATTTCACCCCCGAAATTTGCAACAAGGTCACGAGGTGAACAGATCCAGGTATCTAGCACGCATCCTAGACTCGAGCTCCCATGTAGCTTCCTCAACCCCGCAATAAAGCCACAGAACCTTGACATAAGAAAATGTTCTACCCCGCAACACCTGCTCCTTTGTATCAAGAATCCTCACTGGACGCTCCTCATAGGTGGCATCCTCATCAACCCGTAGCACAGCCCAATCTAACACATGAGAAGGATCAGGCTCATACCTCCGAAGCATAGAAACGTGGAACACGTTATGCACATATGCTAACTGAGGTGACAAAGCTAAACGATAGGCAACTTCTCTAACCCTCTCAAGAATCTCAAAAGGCCCAATAAAGGGCGGCGATAGCTTCCTGTTACGATCGAACCTCATCAAACCTCTACGTGGCGAGACCTTCAGAAACACATGATCTCCCACGGCAAACTCCAAAGGTTGCCTCCTCTAATCCGCATAACTCTTCTGACGGCTCTGTGCTGTCAAAAGTCACTGGCAAATCACTGTAATCTTCTCCATCATCTCTCGCACCAAGTTAGGTCCCAAGACTGTGGCCTCTTCCACATCTGTCCAACACACGGGCGACCTACACGGTCTACCATACAAAGCCTCAAACGGTGCCATCCCAATATTGGACTGATAGCTATTGTTGTATGCAAACTCTACCAATGGTAAATGATCCTTCCACGAGCCTCTGAAGTCAAGAACACAAGCCCTCAGCATGTCCTCCGGAATCTGTATAGTCCTCTCAGACTAGCCATCCGTCTGGCGATGAAAAGCAGTACTGAACATCAAGTTCGTCCCCAAAGCCTCCTGAAGACCCTGCCAAAAGCGCGATGTGAAGCGCGGGTCTCTGTCAGAAACAATAGACACTGGCACTCCATGCAACCGGACTATCTCTTTGACATACAACTAACTCAGTCTCTCCATTGAATCCTTCACACGGATGGGAAGAAAGTGTGTAGACTTCGTAAATATATCGACCATAACCCAAACGGCGTCGTGTTCCCTAGGTGACCAAGGAAGTCCTTACACAAAATCCATTGTGACATTCTCCCACTTCCACCCTGATACTGGTAACGGCTATAACAATCCACTGGGCTTCTAGTGCTCCGTCTTTACCTGTTGACAGGTAAGGCACTGAGAAACAAACTTAAGCACGTCCTTCTTCATTCCTGCATAATAAAACTGACAATGTAGATCATGGTGCATCTTCGTTCCTCTAGGATGCACTGCAAAACGTGAATGGTGACACTCGTGTAGTAGATCAGCTCGACATGACTCTTGCATAAACAACCTCTCTGCTAATCTCAAACTCTGGTCTAATCCCACAACCCATCCTGCTGTATCCTCTCCTCTAACAACATGGTCTCGGAGCATCTGAACCTCCTAGTCCATCTGCTGGAGCTCTAGCACACGTGCTATCAATGGTGGTCAAGTAACTACTGAAAATAAGGTGGCACCTATCGCTGTCTCCTCAAGACATAAATCAAATTGTCTAATATCTCCTAGCATGTGCCACTCGCGTATAGCCACAGAAACTAACGACCCATAAGATCTTCTACTAAGAGCGTCAACCACCACATTAGCCTTCCTTGGATGGTACTATAAGCCAAAATCATAATCCTCCAACAACTCCATCCACCGTCACTGGCGTAAGTTCAGGTCCTTCTGCGAAAACAAGTATTTTAAGCTCTTGTGATCGGAGAAAATCTCGAAATGCTCACCATAAAGATAGTGACGCCATGTTTTTAAGGCAAAGACCACGGCTGCCAACTCTAAATCATGTGCTGGATAGTTCTTCTCATGCGTCTTCAACTGTCGAGAACCATAGGCTACGACCTTCCCTTCCTGCATCAGAACACACCCAAGGCCATCGTGTGACACATCACAGTACACTGTATAACCCAGGCCTCGCTCTGGGATAATCAACACTGGTGCGCTAGTCAACCTCGTCTTCAGCTCCTGAAAAGCTAACTTATAGGACTCACTCCACACAAACACAACTCCTTTCCGCATAAGACGCGTCATCGGTGCAGCAAGTCTCGCAAAATCTTTCACAAACCGTCGGTAATACCCTGCCAAACCTAGAAAACTGTGAATCTCAAAGACGTTCTTCAGTCGCTCCCAACCAGTTACCGCATCGGTCTTTGACGAATCCACTGATACCCCATCTGACGATACGACGTGTCCAAGAAATCTCACCTCAGACATCAAGAACTCACACTTGTCGAGCTTCGCGTACAAGCGATGCTCCCTCAAAACCTGTAGCACGATCCGTAGGTGGTCTTTGTGTGCCTCCCTAGTGGGTGAGTAGATGAGAATTTCATCCACAAACACCACCACAAAACTATCCAGATACTGGTGAAAGATTCGGTTCATCAAACTCATGAACGTAGCCGGCGCGTTCGTCAGACCGAACGGCATAACTAGAAACTCATAGTGACCAAAGCGAGTCTGGAAAGCAGTCTTCGCTATGTCCTTGTCCCTAATCCTCAATTGGTGGTATCTCGACCTCAAGTCAATCTTGGAAAGGCAGCTCGAACCCTTCAGCTGATCAAATAAATCATCTATCCTCGACATCGGATACTTATTCTTCACTGTTACCTGATTCAGCTTTCAGTAGTCTATACACAAACGCAAGGATCCATCCTTCTTCTTCGCAAATATAGCAAGAGCTCCCCACGGTAAAGTACTTGGACGTATAAATCCCCTGTCAAGCAACTCCTGAAGCTGTACCTTGAGTTCACGTAACTCAACAGCTGCAAAATGATATGATGGTATAGATATGGGAGCAGCTCCAAGAACTAGGTCAATGGAGAACTATACCTCGCGGCACGGTGGCAACTCAAACAGTTCATCAGGGAAGACATCTGGGTAGTCACAAACCACCGGAGGTAACTCTCCCCGAACCCCAACTACCTCATCCAACATGAGAGCTGAGAAGAGGAAACCCAGGTTACCCTGGTTTCACACAGCGCCCGTCATAGATCTCAAACCCTCATCCTGGTCTCCCACAAATCGAAAACAATCTCCCGCCGATGTATAAATTGTTACCCTCCGTCGATCACAATCGATGAAGGCACGATAGGTGGTCAAGCAATCCATCCCTAGGATGACATCAAACATGGTCATGTCTAGATTAACAAGGTCAAACTCTAAACAATGACCAGCAACCTCCAACACGCAGGATCTACAGACAAGACTCAACTTCACACTCCCACTGACTGGGGTCTCTACACTCATAGTACCACCTAACCAGTTCATTTCCAAACCAAAAGAAGATGCAAACGCAGACGATATAAACGAATGTGATGCTTTGGTGTGTATGAGAACACTGGCCCATGATCTATAGACTAGAAAAGTACCTGTGATCCTGGAGGTGGTAGCAGCAGCATCGGGCACGACTTGTGCTCTAGATGAACTAGGATCTACAAGCATATAGGCTCTGGCTTGCCTACTGTGGCCCTAAACCATCGACTAACTGCTTGACTGTGCTGAGGCACCCCCTTTAGCGAACAGAGATAACTGGCGTCCCTAGACGGATGGAATAGCAGGTGCTCCAGCTGTGCTCTGCATGCTCCCTCCTCCAGGACAATCTCTACGGATATGTCCAGACTGGCTACACTCAAAACATACCACTGGCCCTCTTCCATGCACCTGCGACTGTGACTATACTAGCGTCAGGCTCCGACACTTCGCTGTACAATGCCCTGGCTGTTGCCATCTATGACAAAGCACCCTCTGATCCGACCGTCCCGTTGAGACTACGGGATGCGTGGATGAAGCAAACTGTGGCGGATACGACCCTACCGGATGAGAACTCGGATCAGATGTCCGTCGACCCTTGTTCTTCCTGCGTCCCTAACTCAGTGTACGTTCCCCTCCTTGCTTACCCCGACTATCCCTATCTCTACGCGTCTCATTCAGAGTGTCCTCCACTTTCATGGCCATCTATACCAAATCTGTGAAGACCTACATCTGAAATGCTGCCACTCTATCTTAAATAGCGGGCCTCAAACCCCTCTCAAACCGCTTCGCACGGAACTCATCAGTGGGCACAATCTCCTGTGCAAACTGGGACAAGCTAGTGAACTTAGCCTCATACTCAATCACTGTCATCGTTCCTAGAGTCAAAAATAGAAAATCCTCTCTGTAGCGGTTCCTCAAGGTCGCTGGAAAGTACTTCTCCAGAAATATCTTTGTAAATGCCTCCCAAGTGCTTGCCACTGTGGTCTTGGCAAACTTCCACCACATATGAGCACTCCCTCTCAGCAGGAAGGCGGCACATGTAACCCTCAGATCATCTTCCTCAATCTGAAGCGAATTCAGAATCCTAGTGACCAGCTCCAGCCACTTAGTGGTAACTGTCGGGTTTGGATCCCCAGAAAAGGTAGGAGGATCCAGACGGCAAAACTCACGCATCGTGACCATCGCGCTCAGTTCAAGTATACTCTCCCTCCCCCTAGTGGCCTCAGCCAGTTGCCAAATGGAGCTGACCATCTCACGCAACAAATCTCCCTTGCCAACCGGTCCTTAGGGACTGGAACGTCCCTTTGGCCAGAACCATGGCCACGACCTCGACCTCGGCCTCGTCCTCCCCGCATGGACATAATTCTATACGAAAGCCACATAATAGGATAAGCATTCCTACAACATGTTACTACTAATGTAAAAGACTCATTTCATCACATATCATCACATACCAAGGAGAACCAACAAGAAAGACTCATTCATCTAAACAACCTACCGAGATTCCTAGCTAGAAATCACGTTCGCGAAACGTGTCTCTAACTTGGCTCCCAAGTTTATCAATCTAAACGCCCAAAGGCAAGACTAATCAATCTTAAGTTCCAACCTCTATACCCACATATACACATCTATCATGCTGAACAGGCTATCATGCGTATGTAAGTAAACACTTGAACATATACAATCAAGCACACATACATCATCACAAGGTGATGTAACCTCTTTTCCATGGCTCATAGGTATTCGAACCCAGAACTCTGATACCAAGTTGTCACGCCCCAAACACCAGGGTCACACGAAAGCCCACCCAAACACCATTTTATAAAATAAGATTTGGAGTTGGAAAACCATCAACTATAAAATATTACAACATTTGGATAAAGATCCCCAAGCTTATCTCTCATAAACAGAAATCATGTAAACTCATACATGAATAAATATATCGCCGAAAGGCATACAAAACCAGCCTTCTGAAATAGACAACACATGTATAAGTACATGTCTAAAATAGGAAAACTACAGCAAGCTCTCTATCAACACAAGCCTCTAGGTCAACTCCACGTGGTCACCTGAAAATATTTTTACAGTAAAATCCCACACAATGAGCCGAATTCCAATAGAAAAAGACAATAAAACTGTAAAGTAGGTTATGCAATCATATAGTGGGAGCTAACTCGACCACGAAAGCCAAAAAGGTTTTTCTTTTAAAAACCACACGTTTTTCATCTGAAAACCATTATTTTCATCCTTGAAACTATGCATATCATCCTAACAGATATCATGCCACAGTTAAAAGAAAGTTATAAAACACAGTATTCTCCACTCGAGTCACACAGCTGAGGAAACAAGATAAAATGTAATCCTATGTACCAACTCTATCACACCGACAAAGGTAACAACTATAAACTCTCGTCTGTTACCCTAAATCCACAGGCTTAGTAACGATAAGTTCTATACGGAGTCACAACAACAACGTCATTAACGGAGGCAACCGTAAAATCTGGTCTTCTGTGTATAAACCGTATTCTATACACCAGATTAAATACTATACAAAATATTAGACATCTATGCATAACAAATAAATGATATACATACATTGCTCATAAAAATTCTCTTAAAATAAAAAATTAATTTTATTAAAAATATAATTAAATACTAAAAACATAATTTTCAGTATACCAACCCTAACAATCTCCCACTTATACTCAAAACCATGTTGCTATACATCTGACTCCCCTGCCCTCTACATGACTATCAAAAGTCTTAGCCGGTAAGCTCTTTGTAAAGGATCTACAAGGTTGTCTCCTGATGCAAGCACTAAGTCTGACTGAAAATTTGAGTTTGTGTACCCCAAAGGTACTAGACTGTCTGTCTGGTAAATCAACATATAATCCTTAATTCTTTTCAAGAACTTGATTATATATTCTTTACCGTTGTCCAATACTCCTGCCCTGGATTAGACTGGTATCTACTAACCATGCCAATGGCAAAGTAGATGTCGGGTCTAGTGCAAAGCATAGTATACACAAGGCTTTCTACTGTCAAAGTATAAGGAACCGCCTTCATCTTCTCTATCTCATCAAGTATCTTAAGATACTGATCCTTAGATATAGTGATTCCATGCCTGAAAGGGAGAAACCCTTTCTTAGAATCCTGCATGCTAAAACGAGTAAGGATATCATCGATATACTTTGCTTGTGATAAGACCAACATCCTTTGTTTCTGATCTCGCATAAGCTTGATCCCATGGATGCGACTGACTTCTTCCAAGTCCTTCATATCGAGCTGCCGAGATAATCATACTTTAACTGTAGATAATGCCCCCGCATCATTTTCGATGAGTAAGATATCGTCTACATAAAGTACTAAGAAGATCACCACACTTCTGTCACGCTTCTTGTACACAAAGAACTCATCCGGACTTTGATCAAAATCGTAAGATTTGATAGCTTGATCAAACTGAGTGTTCCAAGACCTCGATGCCTGCTTAAATTCACAAATGGATCTCTTAAGCTTGCACAAAATGTGCTCCTAGCCCTTTGTAATGAATCCATCTGGTTGTATCATATAGATACACTCGTCAAGACTTCCGTTGAGGAAAGCTGTCTTGACGTTCATTTGCCAGATTTCGTAATCGAAATGTGCGGCAATAGATAAGAGAATCCGGATAGACTTAAGCATGGCTACCGGCGAAAAGGTTTTCGCATAGTCAATTCCTTCTTTCTAAGTGAACCCTTTAGCAATAAGCCTAGCTTTGACAGTTTCAACCTTCTTGTCTATTCCTCTCTTCCTCTTGTAGATCCACTTGCATCCAATGGGTTTTATCCATTTAGGTGGTTCTACAAGTTTCCAAACCTGATTGGAATACATAGATTCTATCTCTAAATTCATAGCCCTTTACCAAAGATCTGCATCTTTGTCTTGTAATGCTTTATTGTAGTTACAGGAGTCGATATCCAGCTCTGCCGGGATCTTGTCAAAAGACTCCCAAGAACATATACTGGTCAGGTTGATGAACAACCCTCCCACTACGACGAGGCACTACCTGTGTCTGTGTACTAGCAGTAACAGGCTGCGCATAATCTAAACCCTGTGCATCAGCACCCTGTTCTTGATTTGCACCTGTCCCGATAATCCTCCCAGTACGACGAGATAATGGAATATCAGTAACTTGTGGTTCCTCTTCTGTTTTACTGGAATTTTCTCTTAGTTCTTCTAGAACAATTATTCTGTTAGGCCTGTGATCCATAATATAATCCTCTTCTAAGAATCGGGCATTGGTGCTAACAATGACCTTCTGATCCTTAGGATTATAAAATAAACCACAATTCATTCCCTTAGGATACCCCACAAAGAAATAGACTTCTGTCATTGGTTCCAACTTCCCCGCGTTCCCTTTCAGCACATATGCTGGACACCTCCAAATCTGAATGTGTTTCAGACTAGGCTTATGCCCGGTCCACAATTATGTGGGAGTAGAAGGTATTGACTTAAAAGGTACCATGTTCAGAATGTAAGCCGTTGTCTCTAAAGCGAGTTTCCAAAACGAATTTGGTAAACCTGAATAACTCATCATTGACCTTACCATCTCCATAAGAGTCTTATTCCTTCTTTTCGCTATACCATTCTGCTGAGGAGTGTCAAGTGTAGTCAACTGAGATGTAATTCCCTCTGATGATAAGTAGTCCTTAAACTCTCCAAAGAGGTATTCCCCACCACGGTCGGATCGTAGTGATTTGATACTTTTATCCAGACGCTTCCCCGCCTCTGCCTTTAATTCTTTGAAATCTGCTACCAATCTATTTATCCTTTTTAGATTAATATGATCTAAGCGTAAGTATCAAAGAATCGTTTGGTTCATTAAAAAAGAAAGCTTTTTCTTATATGATAAATTAGATGTGTTATTCATTTTAATTAGTTGCAGTATAGGAGAGATTGGAGTAATAATATAAAGATTATCTACCAATATAGCAGAACAGATAATCTGTTTATTATCCTTAATAACTACATAGTTATTAAAATATAAAAAATATCCGTCTTTAGCCAATCTAGAAACGGAAACTAAGTTCCTTCTAATGGCAAGTACATAAAGACAATCTCTCAATATTAACACCTGATCTCTACCAAAACTGATAGTGACATCTCCTACTGCAACTGGTATTACCTTTGTATTATTACCCATATGGAGGTAAATCTCCACATCACTAAGTTGTCGGGTTTCTTAGAACTCCTGCAATGAATTGCATACATGATTAGTGGCTCCCGTATTTACACACCAGGTACCGATAGATAGCACCGCTAAATATATTTCCACAACCAGTGAACCGAAATTACTGTGCTTGTTCTGTCTTATGAGAAAAAGTGAACATAACTTTTTTCAGTACCGGGTCTGGTTGTAGTGAAAACATCTGCCTTTCGACTTTTTCACACCAGTTTGTGGCTCACTAACTACCCTGAAAAATGTGTCTCCCTATTTCTGAACCTTTTTCTGCTTCATTCCTTTCAGCCCCGAGGAAGAACTTTTTTCTAAAACAGACACATTTTCTACTATTGGAGGAATACCATTTGTAGTTAAAGCTATATCCAAGTTACATTTCCAGTCAACATAATTTGGTCCCGTAAGTTTGTTTTTTTTGAGTATTGAAGCGAGTGGGTTGAAATCCATTTTAATAATGAGAATCACATAATTAAATAAAATCGTTAATTATTATGAACAAAATTTTGAATTTATTTTAATTTGATTCCCTCTACCATTTAAAAAAAAATTCGCCAACAGCCTGGTAATTTGAGAATAGAATGCCACGTTGGGTGGACGTCTACTATCCTTCATAAGACCAGATAGGCCAATTCTTTTTAATTTTACTATCTAGGCAACTGATCATTCCAAATAAAATTAAATAACTTACATAGTTTCGGTTCAGTATATAATAGCAGTGACTCAGTTGGAGATGATACTATTATATACAGGTAAGTGTTAACCATCACCTAATATCAAATTAATCACTTCGCAATAAACACTTCAGTTGGAGAAGTGATCCACACTAATAACTATCTAGAATTATCCATAAAGGAGGTTTGTACTGGCGATACCACAATTAATCTGTCCGTTGGGGAGGAAGGTCTTACTGCCAACACGCATGGTTTAATTGCATTGCCTACAAACTGGTGATGGAGACTGCGAGATTTATCTGTGAATGAATTCTCTCTACCACTTAGATTTTTAAAATATTTTTTAGGGTTATAAAAATTTGTTTAATTAAAATAAATTTATTAATTTCGAAAGCCACACGATCTGAAAGAATCAAACAACTTTCCGTGTACACGATTTCAAATATTTTGATTTATCATCTTTCGAAAGTCACACGATCTGAAAGAATCAAATATATTTCCGTGTATATGATTCTAAAGATTCTGATTTATCAAACCATCTTTTCGTGTTTAAATGCGTAACAAATAAAATTTAATAAATGCACAATTTTTCCTTCAGCTTTTCAGCTAAGGTAGTGCTTAAATGCATTTATTTATTTTATTTTCTGTTTCACATTTTTTGAAAAATAATAATTTATTTCAATTAAACATTTATTCATTTAATTAATTCAAAATTCAGAATTAATTTTTACATTTTTTCAAGATATCTGATTTTAAAAAAATCATCTTTAAACGTGACATTTTGTAAAAAATAAAATATCTAAAGTTTTTCAATTTAATTAAAATTAATTAAAAAAATTTTATTTTATTTTTCATTACAAAATATTTTAATTAAAATCAAATATTCAAATTAATTAAATTAACAAGATAAATAAAACTAACAAATATCATCCACGCAATTAATATGTAAAAAATAAATTAAATACAAGATAAATATAAATCTCGATTTTATGATCCATCTAAAACCTTTTAAGAATTTCAGTTATAACTTCCTGTATCTTGATTGAATCAGAATTCCTTGATATTATTTGATAATTCATATCAATCATAATCCCGAACACCACAAAAAATCTGGCTGCCCCAATTTGCGGAAATTGCGTTGCTTTACCCAAAATATTGGGAACCGGCGCCTGGATTGCGCCTGCTGTGCGTTGCCTCTGCTTCTTCGAATTGATAAAAGCCTATGCGTTTGGGGACTGCCGCTTGCAATCCGTGCGCCTCTTGGCTGTTTGCCAAATCAACCCCAAACAATTTTAGGAAAAACGCTGTTGCTTGTTGATTGGGAATAAAGCTACAGTTCAAGCTTGGAAAAGCTTCTGTGATTGGCCACGGTTTGGGAATTGAAAGCCACTGTTTGCAAACTGGCTGATTGTTATTGGACCTTCAGTGCTTGGGATTTGCTTCAACAGTGCTTGGAGAATCAGCCCCACTGTTCGGCGCTTGGAAACCGCGCCATTTTGAAGACCCTGCTGCGGTTGTTTCATGGCTTCCGCCATTAGGGAATTGCGCTGAAGTTTCAATTTTTCTTTTGCTTAAAAAAAACTTTGAAGCAATATGGGAACCGGCGCCTGTGTGTTGGAATCACACTGTTTGCAAATCCAACAAAGTTAGCAACACTGTTTACTCATCATTCATGATCCAAGTTGCTGTGCTTGGGACTTGCTGTGGTTTGCTTCAGTTTTGCGCCGTTTGAGCCCTTTTTGGCCGGCGGCAGTTTGAGCCTTCTCCTTTTTTTTTTTTTTAACCAGAAAAAAAAATTTCTAAAAAAAAAAAAATATTGCAAAGTAATAAAAAAAACATATTTTGCGGCTAAAACCACCAGAACCACCGCCGGTTGCCGCCACCATCCACCGTCATTTCTTCCATACCTGTTCTTATTTTTTTCTTTCTAATAAACTAGAAAAAAAAAACTAAAGAACATAAAATAATTTTACATCGAAACCTATGTCCCGCAAGTTCACATTCAATCTAAAAATTAATTAATCTAACACGATCGACTCCCGTGATTAAAAAATTAATTAAATCATCATCTATTCAATCAAACATGAAAAAAAAGATGATCATAAAATCAGAATTAGAACGCTTGCAAAACAAAGTTAGCACAACTCTAAATCCACACGGCCCTGATAAACCGTAAACAAAAAATAACCTGGCTCTGATACCAATTTGTTGAAAGCAAAACTGCTAAAATTATTATTTTTAAAAACGATTAATCAGTAAAAAATTAACTGGAGGGACAAATGCCAAAATGGGCTCTAGATAAAAATTTTGACGAAGAACGATCAAAATAAAACTCGTGCAATCAAAGTTAATTTAGAAGAATACCTCTTATAGATCTAATCTTCAACTACGACTTGATTCCGAGTTAAACTTATGTCAGATCTTCTACTGTATTTCCTTATGCGATCCTCGAACGTAGTGTGTGTTACGATCCTCCGAAAACTTGTACCGGCAGAACCCCGATATATTTTTTAAGTCTTCAAAAAAAAATAATATATCAAGAATGATATGAAAATCAATATAAACTGGTTCAGTCTACCCGCATATATATAGGGTTACAGCAGGGACCTGAAGAGTAACTATGAGTAACACTTCCAGTGTAACATAGATACCTACGGGCGGTTTCTGTAATTATGGAAAGTCGCAGCAATTTCTGTAATTTTCATAAAATACTGAATTACAGTTCACACCACTAAAGAACTATAACTGCACTCTAACCCTTAATCTCCAGACTTTCTTGCATTGAGCTCTTATTATTAAATACTTGCAATTTCTCCCCACGTTAAGATTCTCGATACCCGCTAATTAAATTTTATTCACTACAAGAAAATACACCTTTATCGACCATTTTTGCCGACCAAATACTATTTGGTCGGCAAATATATAGACTTTCCGCAATCAAATATAGTTTGGTCCACGAAAGTGTGCACTTTTTGCGACAAAACACATTATAGTAGGCAAAAGTATACCTTTCTGCGACCAAATTGATTTTGGTGGGCGAAAGTCTACAGTTTTTTGCGACCACATAGATTTTGGTTGGCGAAAGTGTATAATGTTCCGCGACCAAATTAATTTTGGTCGGCAAAAGTGTACATTTTAGCGACCAAATTGATTTTGGTCGGCAAAAAGTGTTATTTTTAACTTTTGAGTTAATAGAAAACTTGAAAAAAAAAATTAATGTAAAATCTATCTTAGCCGAAGCTGAGGGGAGGAAAATAGAGAGAGAGGAGAAGGGCCCAGAGAACAGGCGCGCGACCTCAGCCGCTACAGCGCGACCTTTGCCCAACACCGCCCACCGGCGCCGCCTTCCCCACCCTTCCCCGCCAGCGACCATACCCCAGCACGTGCGTCCCCTCTCCTTCTTCTTCTTCTTCTTCAGTTTTTCATTCCACCGAAAGCTCGAAACCACTGAAAGACCGAAAGCTCAAAACCACCCTTCTCATTAGAAATCAAGGGTCCTCCACTCGAAATGGAAAGCTATCGACTAGGATTCAAGATACACGCAGCGGGAACATCGCGTCGAAACCCTTAGAGCCGAACTGTTGATGACCAAAATTTCTAGGGTTTCTGAATATTTGGGGCTTTGGCGTTTTTAGCCTCCACGAGGTAGATTCTTGACTATATTTTGATGTATCACATGGATATGTGTTGATTTTTGCAAAAACTCTTTGAAATTCAGAAACTTTACTTGGATAACTTACTAACTTATGAGTAGGAGTGAGATTGCTAGATGAATTAAATCATTTGGAGCAAAGTTGGATATTTGGGAGGTTTTGAAATTCTGAAACTTTACATGGATAACTTTACATGTTTTGAGGTTTTTCTCTTTATTTTTTGAATTTGGTGAAAGAACCAGATTCGATTGCCTTCTACCGTATTTTCTTCTCTCTCTCTCCATCTCTGTGTTTACACACATGTATACATACATCTATATTTTCCCAATTTGTAAACCCTAATTCGTGCCTTGATTTGTATGCTCTTCCCCAAATTCGTGCGTCTATATGTTCTCATTGTGTGGTATGTTGAAAAAGAGACCCGTATCTAAAGACTTTTCTCATAGTTTATATCAGTTATAGGTATAAACTTGTAATTTGAAGGATGTTTTGAGGGATCAAGTCTTTACTTTTGATTTAAAGATGTAAATCATGCATATAACTCTAAACTACATGTAGTTGTTTTAAAGTTTTGTATTGAGAAATTGTATAGAAATCATAAGATTGTCATGGATGAATGAAATTAGTTAATAAATCTAGTGAAACTAATGTATTGTTTGGTTCTCATGAAAATGAATATAATAGCTGTGAATTGAAGAAGGTTAGTCATTAAGCAGTTTAATCTGTCATTGGGAGTTGAAATCCAGGCTGAGCCTGAGTATGTATTGTTATTTGAGTTTAACAGGTTTACAAGAAAATTTTAGGATAGTCCGAAAAATAGAGGGAACTCTGCCAAAATTTTTTAGAATTTTACTTAGAAAAATTTTGAAATTTAGGAAAGGAACTTCTTTTAAAACAAATCGCATTCAGGTGTTTTTCTTTAAAGGAGGTTCAAACTATAAATAGAGTTTTATATAGAAAGTCTCTTCAGTTATTCGGTAACGTTGAGTTTTCAAGTGGAGTTCACGTGATCCGGGGGTCGGGGCGTGACACCAACCATTCTTTGCCATATGATTTTATTGGTTTTTCTTTTAATTTGAGCTCTGATGAATTGTTTTGCTCTGTTTTTTTTTTGACAGTATAAATGTGACAACATCAAGTGAGATACTATCGTTTTGGATGGGCCAAGTACCGAGGAAGAAGAAAAGAACGGGCAAATTAACAGGGCACTTGCACATACAATGGAGGAGCATGAATTATAGGTTATTGTAAAAAAATTAAATTTTATTAGAGCAATGACTTGTATAATGATATGTGGAGTGAGCTTATTGTGGTGTAATTTGTTATTGCCTTTGATGGAATTTAATAATTATTATTTTTTGATACACTTATTGTATTACAAAAAATAAATTTTATAGGTTATGCATGTAGTAAAAAAGATCTTTATATATAATATTATTTTTTTTGTAGAAATTATGTTTTTTAATCTCAATTTTTATGCATTTGTGAATAAATATTAATGATTATTTTGAATGTAAAAATCAAAAGTTATAGGTTATATGTATGAAGTGATAAAA
>JAOTRH010013586.1:0-22874 GCA_034768845.1 Heliamphora exappendiculata
ATCTGCTGTTCTCATTGCTACATTAAAGCTGTCCCCTGCTCAATTTTACGAATTCGAAGAGATCGTTTCATCTTGCATATTTATCAGAAAGGTAATAAATCTCAGTACTAGAAAATAGAGCCATCATTTTCATTAGTTTCCTTTCTTAATGTAATGGATTGGGATCCTCCCTATTTTTAAAAAAATGGAGGTCTAACCATGTCCATCTAGTAGTTTTTATCACATATCTATCTTAATTTGAACCGTTCAGATTATAAAATCTATTGCAAACATCTATCATGCAAAATATTTAATTGATCCGAGATTGTCAACTAGATGATGGAATCACAATAATCCTAAAACAATTTTGCAATTCACTTTCAAAATTATACTTGTTGAGTTGTCCATTTTTCTAAAATTGAATGTATTCCAAATATGTTTTCTTTATTTTTTTTAAAGTTGAGGGTATCCTAATCATTTTTTGGCCATACTAATCTCACCAGTTTCGCAGTACACATCATCTACAAGCATACTGTGAAAGAAATGTTGCTAATCTTAAAACTTGAGACATTCAAATTTATATTACGTGCCAAATTCATTTGAACTACCGTAGTTATTTTTATTTGATCAACTTAATTTGCTGTATGTATGATCTTATCAATAAACTCTATAACATGACCCATTTAAATAATCAAAATAGATTATTTTAGATTCCATAAAATGGCAATGAGCATCTTTCTATTTATTTGAATGGAAAGAACTTTCTGTTCAATGTTAACAGTTGCTAGTAATGATTTTTTTTCATTTTCATTTTTATACTATTTCTTAAACATGTTTTATATAATTTGACAACGTCTTTGTAGAAGGAGCTATGGCGATGCATAGAAGCGATGGACACATTTTACATTGCCAACGGGACCTTTTGTTCACCGAATTGTCAATGGACTAATGAAGAATTGAGTTCACGAATCATAAAAAGTGAACTAGATAAGTCAGGGCCTCGTCCTATTGATGCGTTGAGCTCGTCGCAACGAGCGGCGAACCGTCCCAGAGCGGGTTCTGTCGAGGCACCGACATCATTGTTACTAGCAGCTCTGCCACCTGGATATAGGTCCGAATTGAAGATGCGCCGGCGACTTGGCAAAGAGCCAGTAGGAGATATTCAAGAGATACAGCCGGTAGCGAGTGACCAACATTTGGATTTCGAACTCAATTGGACAGACACTCAGCGACCGAAGGTCACTATTGCTTCCATTCTTCCGACTCTTTTGGACACTGGGCCGCCGCCATCTTCCATTTGGCTTGCGAAATTCTCTCTTAATCAATGTTGCCCCATACTGAACTGTTTCACCAGTAATAATCAGAACCAATGATAAATAAGTACAGGTTAGCTTTTTTTTCCTCGGACTAAGTCACCGTAAATCATCCATAGTGGTAAAAGAATAAAATAGAAATCAAACTAACCGAACTCCCAAAATTGAAAGCCAAATTGATCTGAAATTGGCTGAAACTGCATTTTCGTCGCATTTTAAAAATTTAAAAATTGTCCTTACACTTTTCTGATGTTATGTGCTTTATAGTTGTATTTGGGCTTTTATTGGCAAATTACTGACACGTAACTCATGTCATATTCATAAACTGGCTAGTGAACTGTCCAGTTGCACTTGGGGTTCGGCCTAGTATGATAAATCCCAAAGATTAGTTACTTACAAAAGAAAAATGGAATGAGTAAAGCTATGAGTAATTATTCGGTGTTTTAAGAGTATTTTATGATAAGTTCACGTGATACTTTTATTTAATATGATAAGGATAAATTTTATAGTAGCGATATGATAGCTTGCTTTTATTGAGTAGTTATGAGACAAAAGTGATTCACATTATGTACATTATAATTATTTATTTGTCAAAAATATTTGATACTGCGAAGTATATAATAATTTGCTTAAAACTAGATAGACGGTATAAATAGACCATAGTATATTGTACATTACATGCATATGTTATTACGAAAAAGTAATACAAATAAATAAAATAAGTTAGATATCTCCATTAATTTTGACTGTCATATGCAATGCATTACATTATCCGATGTATGTAGTTTTATTCAAAAGAAAAATGAAAAAAAATCACAGCCCTTGGAGGTGTAAATTAGGTCCAAGTCTCGTGGGTTGCCCAAGGCCAACTCTGGCCGTTATTGTAGCGGTCAAGTTTGGTATTGGACTTGGACCTTGGTTATATGTCTAACGCTCCGACAGTTTACCGGAGCTCAAGGCTCAATCCTTCGGCTCAAAAAAAAAAATTGAAAAAAATAAAAAAATTTCAATAGTCAGCCTGGCCCAGTACACAACAACCGCAAATGTGTAGTTTTTAAAATTCTGCAGCCTAAATCAATTGGTAAACGATTCGACAGCAAAGAAGAAGACTAAAAATTATTATTATTTACTTAATAATAATATTTTTTTATTAAATAATAATATTGTTCATTGAATAATATATCATTAGTATTGAATAATAACATTTATATTTTGCACCTAATCATTTGAAGTATTCAATTTTATTGTATTTTTTATATTTTATTATATATATAAAAATAAATGTGTTAAAATTAAATAATAGTAAAAACTATTGGCTATTATAGATATAGAATAAGTTAATTTATAAACTAATAAAATACAAGAAAAGCATAGTATATACTTTTTTTTATTAGTATATAAAAGTGATTAAAAATAAGAACAAATATAAAAAAATAAATTATTTTAAAAAATAGAATAAAATGTATAAAGTTTTGTAAAATATTCTTTATAAAAAGAAAAAAAAAGCCCAAAAATCTCTCTGCCTGAAACCCTGAACCGCGGCCCAAACCCATGCCTACAGACTCTTGAGCTTGGTTTGGGACTCCCTTTCCAAAAAAAGCTCGGTTCGATTCAAATTTTGGCGGCTAAGATCATTTTTTTTAATGTTATTGTATAAAAAAATAAAATGTATACAAATTAAATAATAGTAAAAAATAATGGCTATTTTTAATATAGAATAAGTTTATTTATAAAGTAAAAGAAATATAAGAAAACAGTATATATACTGTTTTTTTTTAATATATAGAACTGATAAAAATAATAATTAATATAAAATTAAATTATTTTTAAAAATAGAATAAATATTTTTAAGTTTTGTAACATATTCTTTATAAAAAAACTTTTATAAAAGCCTAAAAATTCATTGTTTCGAAATCCAGACAACAGCGCAAGTGGAAGCCAAAGCCCAAGCCAGGGCTTATAGACCCTCAGGCTTCGTTTGGGCCTCCCAAAAAAGTGGTTTAGGTTGTGTTTGGACTAGTTATTTTTTAAAGTTTTTGATTTTTTGAATTTTTTTTTATAAAAAAACAAATATAAAAAGATATAAAAAAATCAACTTAAGGTAAACTAGTGGATTTTTTTAAAAGTTTTTATGGAAAAAACTTTTTAAAAAAAGCTTGGCCAAAAGTTCAAATTTTGGTGAAAGCTCAGTCGATTTAGTCCGGGCTAAATCAGAAAGCCGAAAATTACACCCCAGCCACCCTATCTACCAGAAATTTCATGGAACCAAAATTATGATGATTGGAGTTCAACAAAAGTACTATTCGTTTTCACTCCGTAGAAGTAGAGCGGGACAAACAGAAAAGAGATTTTGGCATAATAGTTTGGTTTTAACTTTTATATCTGTTTTTTAGATATTTATCTTTTAAGTTTTATCTTTAATGAGTTTTTTGAACTACTTAGGCTTTTTAGTCTTTTTGAGTCAAAAAAAATAAAAAAGCAATGTACTTAATTTTGCAAAAGAAATATGAAAATAAATCAAAATACCAATTGCTAAAGCAAAGCAAGAATCCGATAAAAGTGACTCATTTAGCAATAATAAATTATTAAATTACCTATTAGAATTTTTTCATGCCATATCAACGAGCTGTATTAAGGGGCGTAATTTTGGTATGGTTTAATCCGATCGTGACTTGGACAAGCTAAACTCGGTTCAGGTCCGATGGGCTCGCACCAAATTTTTAAGTTGGGCCGAGTTGGGCTTTTTTGTCAAGAGGTCGGCCCAATCCTAGAGATATTGGACTCGGGCTAGGGTCTCGAGCTAGGGTTTTGGCCTCGGGCCTTGAGCCCAGGCTTTGGGCAGGCCTTGGATTTCTTTTGTTTAATTTGTTATATATGTTTATATTTTCATTATTTTTATAATTATTTAATTTATAAATTTATAATATAATGTTAGTTTACTACTTTGTTAGTAATAATTAATATATTAACTTAAAAATTATAAACTTAAAGTTTAACATATTATATAAATTTATTAGTTTATTAGTTATTAAACTATAAACTTATTAGTTTATAGTACACTTATTAGTTTATAATTTATAATATAATACATTAGTTTATAATAAATTTATTGGTTTGTAGTAAATTTACTAGTTTTTTAGTTATTAAACTATAAACTTAATAACTAATAAGTTTATAGTTTATATTATTATAAGTTTATAAGTTTATAATGTATTATTAATTTACTAGTTTATTATTTATTATAAGTTTATTATTTTTTATGGTTTATAGTTTATTATTAGATATTATATAGGTTTATACTTTATTTGTTTATTAGTTTACTATAAATGTATTATTAATTTATAAGTTTATAATTTATATTATTATAAATTAATTAGTTTATTATAACTTATAAGTTTATTATTAAATGCAATAAGTTTAAACAATTAAGACAAAAAAAATGCAACATAAGTTTTATTAATTTAAAATCAAATTTGAACAATTACATAAATATTATATTTTATATATTATAAGTGTATTGTACATTTTAAAAAAATAGTAAATTTGTATCATTAGAGGCAAAATAGTGGGCCAACGGGCCGGATCGGTCCACATGTTTTAAGGGGAGAGTAATCCCATGCCTGAAAACTCTCAAATTGAGTTCGGGCCTTGATTGGACCGAGCTCGGCCCACATAATCCCAAGCCTCAAGAAGACCTCGAGTCGCTCACGAATCTCAAGCTAAAATTACACCCTTAATTAACATAGTCTCTTTGATCTCTGAAAGATGGCTCATGGCAACATCTTACAGGTGGTTTCTTCAACATTAAATTTGACGGTCCCAAATGGGTAGATGGCACACCAGTTATTGGTACATGTCATTAGTGATGAGAAAGGTTGGGTTTTAGTCTCTTGTGTTGACCATATCAACTGGAATTCAAGTAATGATTATGTTAAATGTGTTTGAAAAATCTAGTTTTGAATCATATTAATTAATTAATTTTAAGTTAAATTTTAAAATGAATTCATGCACCGATTAGGTTAGACACGGATTGTGATGTGTTTACTTTTTAAAGTAGATGAATCTCAAGTGATTAATTGATCAAAATTATTAAGTTGTGAAAGAGAAATTGATCTCAAAAGTCATGAGATGAACTTGGTTGAAGAATAATAGCTAAAGCTTGTTCTACGTTAGAAAATTATGTGAATTTTTGTGGATTTGTATACTATTTATCTTGGACTTAGGAGAAGGCCCTTCAAGGGTATTTAATTTTGTGGAATAGGGAGGACCTACCTAAGCGTAGATTTACGCTTGAATCTAACCCAAATTACACGTGTGCGCTGCCGTCGACCGGGCTTGGGCTTAAGCTTGAGCTTAAAAGAATAAAAATTTATTTTAAAATACAATTTAATTATTTTTAGATTAAATATTTACCTGGGTAGTTATCATTCTGGTTCAAACCAAACAATTTGTTACCGTTATACCGTAACTAGATATGTCTGCTTGACTTATATCCATTGGCTTCAAAGCGAATCAATTTGACACCGGTTCAGGCATGACAGAAAAGGCACCGCCATGCCTATAAATTGAACTCTTGGGACTAGCCTTTGAATTCATTCTTTCTATCCTGATTCATCCCGTTTTTGTTCGTCCTCTCGTAAGATTGTGAAAGAGTATTATATAGTTTGAAGTTCAGTAGGCACACAGATTATTGTGCTTTTTTTGTGTGCATTAGACCATTGTATCATGGGATGCAGATGGTCAAACTACTCAAAGTATCATTGCGAAGGACGAATTCTGTCTTAAGGATATAGTATTATACACTAGTTTCGGTAATTTCTTTTCTACTTTTGCTTCACAAATATAGTTTCTGTAAATGCATACTTGTTTTCTGTTTTATGTGTGTGTGTGTATATATATATATTCTCTTTATGTATGTTATTTCTTTCTTTGTTTTTGCTTTCAACAAACACAGTAAACTTCTATTTTTTAAAATTTGTTCTATCAATCTTAAAATAGAACGGAGAGAGAGAAAGTGTTTGGTGAAGGAGAAGGCTAATTGAGTCAGAATAATGACAGTATGAACAATCTGTCTTCAGCTTTCTAATCTGATTGATTTGAAAGCATGACTATCCCTCTTATTTATAGCACTCAGATGAGTTATGTTAGAGTTCGGATATAATTCCTTAAGAGATCTAATCAGATCATGAAAAGTAATCTTGGAGAATCAAGAGATTCTATTCCGAAAATCAACTAAGTAGTGTTTTATTTTAACTCAACTAGGTCGGCTACCGAATGACTCGTGGGTACCCGACCCACTCGGGTTACCTAACCCACTCGGCCCACTCGGGTCGAGTAACATGGGTGTCACTCGAGTGACTCGAGTGAGTAGGCCCCATAGCTCGATAAACCATTTTCTTTGGCCACCAAACCACATGTCTCCCAGCGTCCCGTGCAGGATTGTACTGCCATTGTCTTTATTGTCTCTAGGACAGTCTTTCGCTCAGAAGAATCAATGTTTATATAGTCTGTGTTATGTATTAGCTGTTCAGTCTGTGCTGAGCCACATAGTTGGCGCTATGTCATTACGATTAGGTAGTCAGAGCTACATTATAGTTTGTACTGTCTTCACAACCCGTGTCGTGGCAATAATACAGTTTGTGATGTCTTCATGGTCTGTGCCATGAAAATATGGTCAAGTAATCAAGGCTACTGTCATAATCTGTTTATGCTTCACAAATTGTGCTGCGGAATGTCTTCGTCTATCGACGGGGTTACGCTTCACAGTATGTGATATGAAATTTCATGTGTTTCTGTGTGGTAATCGACAACGCTAGGTATCCGAGCTACTGAGGACCTCAATGGCTCGAGTCCCTTTAGTTTCGAGTAGACGGTCTTTATCCCAACAGAACGGGTTGACTATTTACCGTCAATAGCCAAAAATACTAAGGATCTTGTATTCCCTATAGTATGAGTAACTTAGGATCGTCATCTTGATTGCTTCAAATATTTTTTGAATCATCCGAGTAGCTCTGATCGAGCAACTCGTCCGCGAGAGTCAAATTATCGTCCGAGTAGCTCTGGTCAAGCAACTCGACCGTGAGAGTCGAATTGCTTGATTCTTTCAAATGATACTTCGTGATTTGGGGCCATAATGTGGAATCATCCATTCAAATTACAGAGAGATCAATAGCTCGAGTTCAGGCTGCAGAGGCGATAGGTGACTCGAGCCCCAGAGCCACTATCTCATCGTCTTTACTCGAGCACTTCCTACCTATCTTCGTACTATGATCTATCTTGAAATACTTGAATCACTAGGAGTAATCCGGATCTCGAGTGGTTTGGGTTGAAATAAAGGCCCAAATACATATCGTCTCCCGTTATGGAATCGAGCTACTTATTCGAGTGACTCGGTATTAAGATTTGCCCAATAATAGTTATCTATAATAATAATATTCATAATTGATAACTTTTTTACTACTTATATCAATTATATATAATTATTATAATAAACTATATAGAAGGATAATATTATTAAATTTGAACAAAAAGTAAAAACTTAAACTAATTTAATGTTAATTTATTGGATGATCTAATTTTAACTGTGATGGTCCTTTTCTTGATCATCCAAAAGCTTTTTTGATTGTCTGTTAAAACATCAACAAATGCTAGGAAAGACACCAATATGGTATTGACAAATACTTCTACAAGGCTCAAGTTATATTTTTCGATGGAGTGATAGCAAAGATAAAAATAAACAAATGACATCTCCAAGTTAATTACGTTACTCACCTCTTATCTTTTTATCCAATTCTCCATTCATGTAGTAGATACGCTATATGTGCAAATCGTTAGGTACGTACTACTTAACTTACCTCAAAAATTCATTGGTCCGTGCAAGACGCGCATCTTTAAGCTATGCGTTATGGCGACCAATTAATACTTTATCGCATAGTTTGATCTTTCGTAGGAACTATCCATAATAACGAACTTGCAAAATGGATTTGTTTATCATAAAAAGGTTTGTTGTGTTCTAAGCTAATTAGATATTGTAGGTCGCTTGATCTAACCTTTCAAGATTCTTTCCGTCAGCAAATTAATCTTTCTGGTGACCTGCTTGGTTGAGCAAACGAAATGAGTGATGAGTCACAATTAACAATCCCTTACAAGGGGAGACCAACCTCTTAGCAGATTAGAGAGCAGTTGGCCTTTTCCTATTTCATGGTAACCGTCAAACTCAAACAAAGATTTTTGGCTAATTCTTTTTGAAAGCCAAAAAAAAAGGTTTTAAGCTAGTTTTCGATCAAAGCCAAATAAACTTTTTATTCATCCTTTTTTGGTCCTTGGCAGATTTCTTAAAATAGATGTCCTTTTTATTAATTCTTTTTTTTGATTTGTAAGTTCCCCCATGTTTTAAGCGGTCAAAAAACTTTAAATAAAAAAAAACTTATTATAATCTTTAAAAAAAACATCCTTAAGGATAAAAAAATAAAAAAATCTAAATAAATTGTCCTTTAAAACTAGAGCCAAACGAACCCTAATTATTGGTAAGAACTTAAATTCATACACTAAAAATAAAATATATGGTAATAGATTTCTTGAATGAATGAAACAATTTGTCTCCTACAGTTGTTACCACTCTCCAGTTGTCGTCGCTCTTGGTCGTCGCCGCTCACCCTCACTTGCTGGTCGCTGTTCTGCTCGTCGGTGCTTGTTGCTCTCTGTTCGCTATAGTCGCTTAACAATCACTCAGGTGTGTGCATCTAAGCTTAGATTTTTTAAAAATTTCGACGTTCACGTACTTAATTTCTAACTATGAATAGTACGTGGTACTTAATTAGTTATTGATTTGTAATTATGAGTAGTCATCAAGAACAAATATTTCTTTTTATACGATATGTGAATTTTTTCAACAATAAGTATTTTTTGAGTTAATTTTATTATTTATTTTCTTAATTTATACAAAATTTTTAAAAAATTATTTAAAAATTACTTTAAACTCTCTAAAACTAAGGACTAGCCCTAGCATCCGGAAGCTCTATTCCTTTACCTAAATTCAATGTGCATGGAAAAGTAATATTTTTCTACTGAATCACTAAATTACGTACACGAATAATTTTTAACAAAATATTAAATGAATTTCTTTTTCATCTTGCATTTATTATTAATAGTACGATAATGTATCATGGGTTTTTTGTTTTTGGTTTTTTATTTTTTGTTATTTCTATTTCAACAATGTGAGTCAAATTTACTATTTAAAATTTATGTACGCACTGTAATACTAATCGAATGAATGTCATGCGAGGACAAGAGTAATGAGTAATTAAGTTATAAAGTATTTGATATTATTAAAACTAATAATTTATAAATTTTAATATGTAATATAATTTATAAATATTTAGTAAAAATTATAATTTGTAGTTAAAATAAAAAAATAATAATTATAATTTATAGCATAAGTTGTAGAAGTGTAAAATATATTATAATTTATAATTAAAAATAATAATAATAAATAACAAATTTTTTTGCCAAACACCCTTAATAAACATTTTTTTATCAAAATTATATTCGATATTAAATAGTGTTAGGTGATGGTTTAAAGAAGAAGAAAAAAATGATCGTATTTGAGCATCATTATCATTAGATGGCACCAAATATTTTATCAATCAAAATCATTTGATAGTCCCATACACGGTAGGGGCCATGCAAAATAATCATTAGGTTAATACACAAATTAAATGTGAGTGGTAGTGGATTTTTGCTTGTATATTAACGCCTCATTTGATAATTAGGTTTTAAATTAAATATTATTTTAAATTAAATAAGTAAAAAATTTATTTAATAAATTATATAAGTAATTTTAAATCAAAAGATAATAAGCTAACAAACTTAACTTAAACTATCTTTAAGTCAAAAAAATTTATTATAATTTTTTAAAATTTAATTTTACATAATTTTATATACAATATAGATTTTATTTGATAAATTTTGACGATTAAATTGTAAAAATATAATTTTTATAAGAAACAGATGTGTTTAACAAAAGTTATTATATTTTTAAAAAATATATAAAATTATTTTATGCAAAAAAAAAGGCTAAAAGTCTTTGAGTTTTCAAACAAGACTTTTTGGTTTTTTTTTTTGCTTTATGCAAAAAGGCAAAGGCTCAACCTAAAGTCGGTTGCCAAACGCGACCTACGTCCTTGTTTGAGATGTCTGAACAAATTAGTTTTAAGAGATTTAATTTTGTTAAAAAAATAAATTTTTAAATAATTTGTTTAGGGTAATTTTATTTTTTATTTTTTATTGAAATGTCTAATATGCTCTTATTTTTTACTTTTAAGTTGTCATATCTATCTAGAATACTGAATTGCTATTTTATTTTTGAAAATAGAATTGAGAGTATAATAATAGACATTCAACATTTTTTTAAAAAAAGGTTGAAGTGTTTGGCATATAAGTTTTTTAGCTTGGAATAATAAGTGAAAAAATTAGTGATAGTTTTTAGAGATGTCAATCGCTCTAACTTAAAATTGATTTTTAAAAAAAAAAATAACTTTTTGGACATACCAAGCAATGACTAAGTATTTAATTTATTTTCTTGTCAAGCTAATTGGTAACTCAACTTAAAAATTTTTGCTTGAAGTCAATTTAAATTAAAAAGGCAAATAGTTAGTTTGATATCATTGCTAGATGTTGAAAAGCTAAAATTTATTTGACTTAAAGTAACTTTAAATTAAAAATTAATGTGACAATTGTTAATGAGAATTAATTAAAATACCTAAAGCGAAATAAACAAAATTTCTTCTTTGGCATTAATAATAGCAATATAAATAAGTAAAAACTAAAAATGGTAAGATAAGGATTTTTACATGAAATTATAGGTTAAATCTTACTGATTAACAATCAAATATAAAAAATTAATGCCGCTAAAATGTCTTTAAAATTTCATACCAATCGAAATTTATTTACAATTTGGACTAAAAAAAAATAGGTAGGTTGAGCTTCCACTGAAATGACCGAATTCATCTACGTTTTGGCATCGCATCGCATCAAGCACTATTGTGCAATACTTAAAAGCTATGTTTGTTTTAACAGACTAATAGTCCGGAGTATAGTTCAATACCACGTTTGTTAAGCTTTCGAATTAATAGTTCGAGCGAACTAATCCGAACTATTAGTCCACCAAATAGGGGATAATTAGTGAGGGAAATGTGTGGAATTAAGAAGGATTGGATTAAGGAGAGAATTTAAATTTTTTTAAAAATAATAAAAAATAATAAAAAATATTAAAATATTAAAATAAAAAACATAAAATTTAACAATAATATAAAATTTAACATATTAATTTATTTAAGTTAATTTTAAAATAAATTAACTTAATACAATAGTAAATCATTATTTAATTCGTTATTTAATCCCATTCAATTCAAACACAAAAAAATTAATCACACCTCACTACTAATGCAATTCAATTCCGTCCGAATGATCAAACGAGCCCAAAGGGTAATTTTATGATGATCATATTTGATGGTTACATTTAGTTACCAAGTAATGTGTCATTTTATGTATAGTATTTATGTCATATTATAAGCTCATAATTTATTTTTAATCATTACACATAAGATATTATATCATATGAGATTTAAATGCGATTACCAAAATATAATTACCATAATTTTATTAATACTTTAAGGTTGGGGGGTGTTTCTAATTCTTCCCACAATTAAGGAGGTTAAATTGCTCTTCCCAAAACTCTCAGGCGACTTTATATATTGTCATCCACCAAAATGGGCAATTTTCAATTAAAAGATTTTTAAAACATAAGCTTCTAGAAGTTATCTTCTAAAAAGAAAAAAGAATTGGTTTCTATAACGGTGGTATTTAGCATTGTTAAAATAAATAGTTTATAAGTTGTAATTTATAACACAAGTTATGAATATTTAGTAAAAATTATAACTTATAATTAAAATAAAAAAATATAGTTATAAGTTGTAACAAAAATCGTAAATATTTCAAAAATTCATAACTTATAATTAAAATTAATAATAATTAAAAATTATTAACAATAATTTTGTTAAAACACCTCCATTAATGTTTTGTTTCCAATTTGAATCCTATCTAATTTGGTCATCCAAAATGTGGCGGACCCAACAACAATAAGCTAAATTATTACAAGCCAGAACCGTTATGACTTTTATTTACCAAATGAAATTAAACCAAATTACGTTTTTATTCTAATAAATTGGAGTCGGCTGCATAAATTGTTTTACTTCATCTTACTCTGTTAAGAGTCATATTTTTAATTAATTTTAATATATTAATATATATATATTTTTAATATGGTATTCTATGTCAATTTAGGTCTATCATTTTCTTTATTGTTTTCATTACTCACGATCTTGTCGCATTTGTTTACCACTGCATCAATTGGTCTACGTTGTATGTGTATAAACTATCTTAATCTATTTTATCTCAACAAGTCCTTAATTGGCACAACTTCTACAATTTCATGAATCTTTTTATTTTTAATTTTATCTATTATGATTTTTGTTTATTTTACATAATTTGATATTCAATATTAATCTTATTTGATAAATATCAATAAGTAAGCTCTAAAATAATTTTTTTATAAAAATTAAATATGTAAAACAAAAAGTATGATATTTTAATAAAAGCTTTTTTTAAATAAATAAAACTGTAAAAGGTGGGCAAGAGCTTAATGAAGGCAAATATATATATATATAATGAATGTATTTTAAAAGTATTCCTACTACTTTTACTAATATTAATTCAATTTACACAAACATAAACACGTCTTTTAACACACTTATTAACAGCCCTAAGTGCTGTTATTAACATATTTCATAAATGAAATGGCAAAAAAATTATCCGCTCCCGTTTCTATTTTATCGCGGTGAGAACAGAGGGAATATATTATTAATAATTAATAAATTATAAAAATAATAAAACTAATAAGAATTTGAAATAATATAATAAAATAAAAATAATAATTGATGAACAATTAAAATTAAAATGACGAAATATAATAATTAAAGAATAAAATGAGATATAAATGTAATATTTTTATATTTTAGTAGTATTATATTAAAAAAATTAAAGTTTATATATATATATTTATAATTAAAAATATTTAATTTATATAATTAAAGACAAAAAAAAATTGAAACGAGAGAAGCAGATACTATCCATCAATTTGTTATTAGAAACATAAAAAAACTTGTGTAATTTGAGACTCGGAATGCGGGAATGGATAGGGGAAGGTAATGGAATGAAGCTCTTTTATTCTTGAGGTGGGATAGAAAAAAAAAATAATTGAAAAGTGACAGGACGGGCGAGGTCTTAATGAGTAAATATTTCTTTATTTTAAAAAAATTAATATTAATAAAAATAACATAATAAGATATTAAAATAATATTATTATTTATAATTAGAAATAAATAAGGAAATAAAAAATAAAAAAATAACTATAATATTTTTTTATTTTAATTTTATTACTTTGCTAAAAATAAATTATATATATTTAAAATATATTTAATTTATCTAATTAGAATGGGGCGGGCGGGCGAGCAAACCGGGCAAGGTATGGGGTAGGGTGAGGGGCAAATTACCATCCTTAAAACCGGATGAAAGAAATTGACATATTTACTTTTAAGTCAAACATCTTTGTGCATGTTTGGATTAAAAAATATATATATATAGAATTCACAAATTAAATTTTATTTTTTAAAATAAATATTTTTACGTTTGTATTACGAGATTAATATTTTTAAATTTTATTGCTATTTTTTTTAAATTAGTTGTTTAGATAAAAAAGTTAATTTTTTTTATTTTTAGTTCAAAATTGACAATTTTACCTTTATATATATATATATGATATTAATAATTATATGTAATTAATTATAGTAATAAATAAATTATGAATAAAAATTATTATTGTATTTTAAAAGTAGTATGAGCTTGATTTGAATATTTTAAAATTTTGTATTTTTTATTTAATTTTTTAATTTTTTAATTTTTTTAATTTTTTTCAAACGAATAATATTAAATTTTTTTATGTTTTTAGTCCAAAAAAATTTAATTAAATAAGCTAATCCGGGCCATAATCAACCGTAGACAGTCCATTTCATCAAAAAAAAACAAAAAAACCAGTCCATTTCCACTCTACACAGTCCATTTCATCAACCGAACCAAACGATCGGTTTAATCCTTAAACCAAACAAAGGGATAATTATAGGTAGTGGAATCGTTACACAATAATATAACGGAGTAGACGAAGAGCGACATAGCCCGGCCACCGATTCCGAAACGTCACCAAACACGATCCTTCCAATTTGTCCGTAACCGGCTTCTGCTTTTTTCTGCTGCGTTTTGTACCAATTTTTTCCAAATTAGGTAACGTACAAGTACGGTATTTATAATTTTTATTTTATTTTTTCTTATTTTATTTTTAATTAAATAAATTAAATATATTTAATACATAAACATATATATAAATTTAATTTTTAATAATATAATAAGGCTTAAATATAAAAAATATTATACTTATTTTTAATTTTTTGCTTTTATTTTTTATTTTTAATTATAATAATTAATTAATATTATTATTTTAATTTATAATTTATATTCTATTTTTTCTTATTTTATTTTTAATTAAATAAATTAAATATATTTAATACATAAACGTATATATAAATTTTATTTTTAATAATCTAATAAGTCGTAAATATAAAATTATTATACTTATTTTTAATTTTTTACTTTTAATTATAATAATTAATTAATATTATTATTTTAATATTTTATTATATCATTATTATTAACATTAATATCATTTAAAATAAAAAACATATTTTTTTATTACGTCCCGTCATTATTTCATTACTTCTATTTTTTTTTTAACCCACCGCGTTAATAAGCGGGGTGAGGTGAAGAACCACACCCCGCCCGTTGCCATCCCTACTCTCTCTCTCTACCCCCAAAATATATACGCCACCACAAAGTCGTAACAAACCTCCCCCCTCTCTCTCTCTCTACAAATTCCAGAAAGCTACCATTTTACGATGGACTCCGCGAAGAACAGAGGGTGGAACAAGTTGTTTATGTGTTTCCGACCGGTAGCCGTCGACGACGTTTCTCTCAAACCAGACTGTACGGACGGCTCGGGAGATCCGGTCTTCACGTATATGTCCGTTCAACGGAAGGAGAAGACGGTGCTTCCGAAAATTCTGAAGGCGATGTCTGAAGAGAGGTTGAAGGTTTCTTTAGACGGCGGCGGGCGAAGGAAGGAGAAATATCGCCGGAGTTTTTCTCGTCAACTTAATGCCGTATTGTTCGAGACGTCGTTGGTAGTTCTTTGAATTTCATTTTTTTTTTGATCGGTAACTTTGAATATCATTTTAACTGTGGTTTCTCATGTGGTTCAATTACGTGAAACCCTAGCGATTACCGATTTCAATTTGCTTGCACTCGCTGCGACAGTGGTAGAGTGATTGATGAATCAATAGACTGGCCGAATTATTTCTCAATATTTCTTGAATTTTGAAGTCCAATTATCGTTATACGTTGCTTAATTTGATGTATCGCATTGATCACTTTTCAATATGATGTTTTCTCCTCTCTTTTTTTTTTCTTTCGATCTTTTGATACGGTAATTGACGCAATTGACTAGATCAGTGCTTTGTTTCCAGTATTCTTTTGAACTCTCGAACTAATAGACGAATACTTGGAATCTTTATGCACAGGCCAAGAAGATTCGTAATAGAAAAGACGGAAAAAAATTGTTCCGATCTAAAAATCACAGCGCACCAGAGAAAACCAAGGTGGTCTCAAATGCAGTGAACGAAAATCTTACACCGAAGGAATCCTCAGAGGCCAAAGATCCTAGACTTGATTCAAGTCGTTGGCCTTCAATGAATTCTTCGTCTTCTGTAACTGCTTCAACATCACTGTGGTCAACGCGTGATTCGTCCGTTACCTCAAGCTCGAAATCTTTGACCGAAGGAGAAGGATCGTTTCGTGCCAAACCATCAGTCAAAACAAAACAAGTAAATAGATCGACGTCCACAGAGAAAGTTAGCGAACTTTACAGTTCAAATATTGGATTGTGTTTGCTTCTTATATGCCTATTGGCATTGATATTCTGGGGGAGAATTCTCGCCATATTCTGCACTTCGATGTCGCTTTTTCTGGTTCCTAGCCGTATCAAAAGGATTAGCTACTGTGTCGACGGAGTTGATTTTCCGGTCAACGGTATTGACTCGCCGGAGATAGACTCGGAGTCGGAGGCGCACAAGAAGAGAGTCATCATGGAAGGACTGCTCCAGCGGCATCGCAATTGGGTAACACCACAGGTCAGGTGAAAACGGCTCCGTTTTGCGCATATGTATTTTTTTCATTCAAATGGTGGTGAGCAAAGTTCCCCCTCCTGTTTAGTATACATTTTATAGTTACAGATACAAAATAATACCTGAAAATGAACTTCACATGATTTTCTATTACTTATTTTGGGTACTCATTTTGGTACAACACAAATGAATAAAGGAGTTACAATTGGCACAAAAAATGGATTTAGATATTTATTTATATTAAGGCATCGGTTATTATTTTGGATGAAATTGATTTGGATAAATAATATTATTATTTCTTCATATTTTTTTTTAATACCATGAGATTATAAAATGAATTACGTGTATAAAGAGAAATTTAATACATGTTTAGTTAGAGTTAAATAAATAATGAGATAAAAATTATTATTTTGGCTTTTAGATAAAAAAAATTTAAAATTTGATACTAATAATAATTAATGAGCCATAATTAATACTATGATGGAGTGATTAAAATTTTTTTATTCATTAAACAATTAATACCAATCTCGCAATAAAAATATAAAATTATTTATCTGGAGAGACAAAAAAGTAAAATGGTGGCTCCAAAGTTTTTTAGTCCGATCTTATACTCACCCAATCCCTGATTCCAAAAATACTCTAAGGATAATACTAAATATTGACTTATTAGGTGATGATAATGGGTATTAATGTTTTAAAAATTGGATTATTGAGCAAGTTAAACAAGAAAATAGGTGAACGAATCACTGGTTTAATCGGAATTAAACAAAAATCATTCCGTGATATTATAATTACATAATTAATAATTTTAAAATTATAAATATTAAATAAAAATAATATCTAATTCACAATCTAAATAAAAAATAAAAACATTTCATAATTTAAGTATTATTCTAATTAAACAATTAAAACATTCAATAAAAGTAATCAAATTTAGAGCATTCTTATCCTAAAGTTAAAATAAAATAAACTTGAGTAATAAACATAATAAAACATAAATCAAGTAAAAGCTTAAAGCATTAGAGTTTATTTCTATATCACAATCATTTCGTAAAAATAATAAATATATTTTTTTTACTTAAACTCTTGAAAGATAATGAGTAAAGTCAAATTATCTTTATCCTCATTTTCATTATTACTAGAGCTTGATATATTTAATTTTTTATTAATGTTCACATCAACAAAAGATTAAAAACCGATATCATCTTGTTGACGGATGAATTTAATTAAAAATACAAACGACGTTGTTGATGGGTAATTGTTGACGGATAATAAGAACTAATTATTTGTATAGAAATTTTAAAATATCCTAACAATATAGTAATGATTTAGAGCTATTTAAAATATAGTATTTTTGTAAAATTTAATTATATCTAATAATGCCCTATTTAGTCCTGTTTTAAATTGTAAGAAAATTAGTTATTTCACAGATTAGATCTCATTTTAAAAAAAACTTATTTTGGTTGATATTTTAACAGTTATATAATGCTGGTCAACCACGTTTCATGCTTACAATTAGAATGAATTTTTATTTTTATTTTTATTTTTATTTTTATGATTGTATACATTCCACGATTCTGTGAAGTGAATTTCACGATTTAATTGGTAGAATTTGTTGAATTATGATATTTAACAAAATAAAAATTTCACTAGGATTGTCCGATTTGATTTACAGTTTGGCTACAACAACTTTGTAAAAAACGACAATAACTTCTAAAATTCAACTGGCGTGGTTTGGTTTTTGCTTTTTACATGTTATAATTTTAAAGTCTAAGAATTTTTAATATTTATTGTGAATAAATTTCTTAGTCACTCTTAATTTCAAAAATAGATGAATTTTAAAATAATTTTTTAGCTTCAAAGCACAGATAAATATCAAAAAAATAGATAATTTTTTCAATTTTAAAATTAATAAAATTTTCACTCACTCTTAATTTGAGAAGATTGCCATTCAAATCCAATATCAATTTTTTTCATAAAGACAAACAAATAACTAATAGTTCACAACAACATTAGAGAACTATTGAACAACTACAAGAAAATTAAAAATTATTCACATATATCAGAAAAACACTAATAATAGATTGATGGAGGGAGTATAAAAAAAAAAAGATAAGAAAAGACAAAAGCATTTACAATCAACAAAAATTGTTAATCTTGGAGTTAACAAAGATCCGAATAAGGTACACTTATCTTAATCACAATTTTAAATCAAAATTTCGATAAAAGAAATGGATATAATTGACGAAGACAAAGTCATTCGAGATTTGAACTGAAAATTTCATTTGAATGTGATATTTTTCATATTTAGCAACCATTGTAATTATTAAAGGTTAAAGGAGTGAGAGTTTCAATATCTATTTAGAATGGTATTAGTGGATTACACCAAAAAAATATTTGGGATTGATTTTATTTGGATGCATGCAATTTAAGGGTAATTTTGGTAGATAAGAATGCTTGCTTTGGACTAATTTTTAGAGTTTTAGGTAAAACTAATTCTTTCATAACTATATATTTTAGGATTGATACTAAAATTAATATAGAAAAAAACTAATCAAATCAAACCCGTTTCTCTCTTAAAATTATTTTAATCTCACAATAAAAATATAAAAATGCAAAATTGTCCCTTAAGTTGATCAAGGTCAGACCACTTTGGTCACCCAGTTCTTGCTTATTCTAGTCTTATCAGCTTATGTACCAAGTGGAGCTACCTTCGATCCTTAGTCCCTCATCAAAGCCACTGTTATAATATTTACTAAAAGATTAAAAGTTTCCTAATTATATATATATATATATATAATACATATTTTACTAAAAATATTTACTTTGTTGTTTAAATATTTTTAAAATATATTATTTTAAAATTATAATATAAAATTCAACCATTGTCTTTAGCACCAAAATCCTCTAACTTTAATGGTTAACTTTGTTCTATATGTTAGCTAATATTTTTTAAACTCTTAAATTATTTAATTTATGGATTTAACTTTAAAATGTCAAATTAATTGTGGACCAATCAATAAATTTGAAGCAATATTTCTTTAAATTTTAAATATGAGCTAATATTTGCATTTACAAATAAGAAGATATAAAAAAATTTATGTTTAGGAAAATAATTTCCATATGTTGTGATTCACTACAATTTTTATTGTCCATTTATAAAACGAATTTTGAATATTTTATCTTAGGTACTTTTTAAAAAAGTCAACAAGTATTAGAAATTTTGTGATGATTAGTTAATTACAATTTCTAATTTAAAGTTTAATCAATGATATATATTTTCTTTTTAAAAAAATCGCTTGAAATTTACCTTATGAAGTAATTTTGATATTAAGAATATTTAAATTAAATAAAATGAGTCTTAAAATAACAATTTATTTTTTATAATTTAGATCCCGTGTTTAGCACAGCTTTATGTTAATGTTTTAAATATGTAAAAGTGGACATCCATTAAAAATAAAATAAACTAATATAAAAAATATATTTTTTTAAATTTTGAGATAATTAGACATCTTTTAAGAAAAATTACTTGAATATTTAGGGTTCAATTGACAACTAGCTAAATATATATATATATCAAATAGTTAAATTTGCGTTTTTAACCAAATAATTAAATTTGATCCAAAGTAGGTTGTTGGTACCTTAACTTCTAAATTAGTTATTTTTTAAATTGGTGGTTTGGAGTTTGGTTAAAAGTTAACTTTTTTATTTTTTGTTCAAATTGAATAATTTTATTTTTTTATATATTTGATATTAACAATTATATATAGCTAGTAGTTATAGCAAATAATTTATGAATAAAAGGTATTATTGTATTTTAAAAGTAATTGAAATTTGAATAAAATATTTTATAAGTTAATATTTTAATTTTATTTTTTAACTTTTTAGCTTTTTAATTTTTTTTCCTAAGAAATTATATTAATTTTTTTATATTTTTAGTCAAAAAAAAAAAATCCAAAAACAAGAGTTACCGAACGGGCTCTTAGATTTTTTTTTATATAATTCATGTCATGTGTATTGTTAAAGAAAGAAATTCATATGCAATATTTATTTTCTAATTTCAGGCAGTTAATATATTTTTAGGAAAATATTCTAATTCTTACCTAAATTAAATATTTTAACATAAAAAATATAATTAAGGACCTTTTTTGAGAGGAGTCTCGTATTTAAAAATTATATATATAAAAAAAATCAGTATCATATTATTTTTTATTCAAATTCAGGTCCTATTATCTTTTTGTCTACCTAATATACCCATAATTCTATTAAATATGTCAATATTAATTGTTTAACTTTTAAATCATATTTGGTTATTATTATTTAAGAAAATAGAAATAATTATTACTTTGTTAAAACTAAAAATAATTATAATCATAGATAAATTTTTCATTTTAAAATTGAAAAATTAAAAATTGAGAAATTTTTTAATTTAAATGATTTTTAAAACTGAGTAATTTCTCAATTTTTGTAAACGAGAAATTTAAATTGATTTTTTTTTTAATTTTGAAATTGAGAAATTAATTCTAAAATTGAAAAAAATAAACACAATTGAGAAACTTCTTATCTTTTTAAAATAAGATATTCCTCTGTTTAGAAATATAAGAAATTTACCAAATTTTTAGATTGTATTACTATATAATTTTATATTTAATATGATATTAGTTGATAAGTCTCAATGAATAAATTTTAAAAATATTATTAAAAATAAATTTATATTTTAAAAATTATAAAATCTTAAATTTTATATATAAATTTTTTAAGAATTAATATCCATAAATAAAATCAAATCTATCATAATCAGTATCCATATAAATCGTCAGTTCCACCCAGCTTGTTCAATTTCATCCACAAGTAAAATACGGTTCTACCCTTCAACTTGGTTTCATGTTTTTGCCTGCTTTAGCGAACTGCAGCCTGGGTACTTTTTCGTCATTTTGATTTCCAGCTGTATTGCATTTGGTCCTCAAGTGAATTACGATTTTACCCTTTAGCTTGGCTTTATTTTTAGCCTGTTTCTACGAACTGGTGCATGGGTGGCTGGGTGCTCTTGGGTTATTTTTTATTTTTTTTGTTTTAAAATTATTTTTTCATTCAATTTTAGATTCGTTATTAAATATGTATATTTTTTTCAAAATTAAATAAATAAAAACTTTATTTTAAAAAAAATTAAAGAAAAATTTAAAAAAATATAATCTTTATCATCTGAAATCTCAACAATGTTATTATTATTATGAATAATTACACTAACTTTTTTTAAAATTTAAATTTATTACAACAATTTTCCATATAATATTTGAAATTACAGTCTTCCTTAACACTGTCGCATGACTCAAAGAGTCTGATTTTACTTTTTTACCCATAGCTCCAAACAAAACTATTTTATATTAAATAAATCAGTTTAGTAAAAGACACTTTAACCGTTTACCATTACCGAGAGTGTTGATGGAACTGGCGCCGAACTGTTCCAAGATCTCGCTGTAGTCTCAAATCTCCCTTTTTGATCGCACGTTTCTCAGGATTGAAGGTTGAACTGTTACGAAATCTGTGAGAGAGCACCTGTGTGATCTGAGACTGAGAGTCTGAGAGAGAGTGAGAGACACCGATGACGGCGACGCGACGCCGCCACCGACGAGGAGGCAAGCGGTGAAGCCTGAAGCAGAGTTGCTGAAAGGCAAATCTGAAGGGCAGATCTCAGATCTGAGAGAAAGAGGCGCCGCCGAGAGCCGACAGTCACCGACGACGGCGACGGGTCACCGACGGCGACGAGTGAGTCTCTCTCTCTCTCTCTCTCTCTCTCAGAGACTGTTTGTTTGCTCACCGTCAACGAAAAACATTAAGCTCCCAAAAAAGCCAAACCAAATGCTTTGTTGGATCTTTATTTTATTCCCTTTGTTTTATCTCTGTGTGAACTGATTTTGCTTTACTGGCATGTATATGAAAGCTTGTGTTCCTTCAAAATCCTTTGGCACTGGCAATATTGGCTTCTCCATGTAAATAAATATAAATATATGACGATTTGTTCACACTCAAAAACCTGCTGTTTACTATTAATAATTTTAATAATTTTAGGTTAAATTACACTTACCACTTATAAGTGATTTATGATAAAAAAAAAAAATTTATAATTTTAAAAATTATACTAACACCTTTAATTTTAAAATCAAATTAATTTAAAAATTAAAATTTTTATTTATATTTAACGAAAAGTAACCAAATCACTTCAAAACTACTGTTT
>JAOTRH010013597.1:0-22873 GCA_034768845.1 Heliamphora exappendiculata
CCCGCAAGTATCTGTAAGGAATCATAATAAGAGGCAGTCAAAGTTATTCAGGAACTTGATGCTGTCAGCATTTCTAGTTGATGGTAGTTTATTCTTACTCTGGAGCCAAATAACCAAAGGTTCCAACAACTTTTGTTACTGAAGCTTCTCCATCAGCAGTTTTCCCAACAAGTTTTGCTAGCCCAAAATCTGAAATCTAAATGGAAATGACAAAACCAATCAGATATACTTATTCAATAGTAGGATTACAAACACAAAACCAATTAGGTAAAATGGGCGAACACCTTTGCTCGAAAAGCACCATCAAGTAAGATGTTGCTTGTCTTGATGTCTCGATGCACATAATGAGGTTTAGTATGTTCGTGGATGTACTCCAAACCTCTAGCAGCATCAAGTGCAATCTGAAGCCTCGTGGTCCGAGAAAGTGACGTATGACCTGAATAAAAATCATGAGAAAATCTTAGTGGAAGTACACAAGTAATGAATAGCAAATGCATGGTTACATTGAACATTTATGAGGTCCTAATTTTTGGGCTTATACCTTTACGCTATGTTACATGAACTTCTCCAAATGCATAAAGTATCCGTATCAAACACTCGACACTTGGATAAAGTATAAAATATATATCCGATATTTTTTGTTAAAAACATATTTAATAATTCAAGTTTGTTATAAAACTATGCACATTTTTTTGTTATCCCAATGTCCTTAGTGGAAGTATAAAGGCAGTAACTTTAGGATTTTAGAGAAAAGAAGAGGGAATACGAAAAAAAGAAACTAGGGTTTCAAGAATATAATTAGTCCCCTCTCGCTGACATCTATTTATATTAAATGAATATACGATCCAATAACAAAAAAATACCCTTAATACAGAAAAGAAAAACTCTAACACTCCCGCTCAAACTAGAGTATATAGGTCAGATACGCCCAACTTGAAAGACAAATGAAAAAAAGATGAACGAGACAAGGATTTGGTGAATATCGCCAATCAAATTTCCCAAACAAATGTGGGGAGTGATAATTCATTTTTGCAGCAACAAGTCCCAGATGAAGTGACAATCAACCTCAATATGTTTGGTCCGCATGAAAGATTAGATTATTTGTAATGAAAATCGTGGCCTAGTTATCACAAAACATTTGCATTGGGGCAGAAGGAGAAAGCCCAAAATTAAGCAGAAGATAGCGGACTCACAACATCTCGGAGGCAGTATGGATTATAGCACGATACACAACTTCAGCACTTGAGCGAGCTATTACATATTATTTTTTACTCTGCCAAGTGATAAGATTTTCATCACTGAAAGTACAGTATCCAGATGCCGACCACCGATCAGAACGACTACCAGTCCAATCAACATTATTGAAGCCATCAATAGGCAAAGTTGCCGCGGGCCGATATAACAAGTCGTGACCAGGAGGAGCACTCTTCAAATGACGCAAGCTACGACAAACAGCATTATAATGAGGCTGACAAAGGGAATGCATATATTGACTAACCACCCCCAACAACATACGTAATGTCAGGGCGAGTAACCGTGAGATAAATGAGTTTACCAACTAAGCGACGATAGCGACCAATATCAGTAAAGAGAGCGCAAGACTCAGCATCAAGTTTGACGGTGGAATCCATAAAAGTATCAACCAGACAACACCAAGGAAGCTAATGTTAAAAAGACGGTCAAGGACATACTTGCGTTGGGATAAAGAGATGCCGCGAGGTATGAAACTTTTTAGCCAATTACTGTTTCAATGCAGCAATACCAATCGAGTCATTGTCGGAAATAATAATGCCGTCAACATATACAATCAACACAATAGTACCGGTCGAAAAATGAAGAACAAATACTGAGTAATCGGATGAGGTAATGCCGAAAACCATACTCAACGACAACAGAACTGAAGATATCAAACCAGTCACGATGAGTTTGCTTCAGACCAGATAGAGCTTTTCGTAAGTGACAAACAAGATTCTCATTGCTAGGCACAACATAGTCAGGTGGTTGAGTCATATAGACTTCTTCTTATAGATCATCATGAAAAAGTGCGTTTTTAATATCAAGTTGATATAAAAGCCAAGAACGACTAACAGCAACATAGAGGAGAATGCGAACAAAATTAAGGCGAGTCACCGGTGAAAATGTCTCCAAATAATCAACCCCATAGGTTTAAGCGTAGCTTTTGGCCACGAGGCGTGCCTTGAGGTGTTCGATAGACCCATCAGGAAGATATTTGATGGTATATACCCAACGACAACCAACGATTTGTTTACCAGGAGGAAGAGGGATAAGCTCCCAAGTGTGATTCTGATGAAGGGTGCCCATTTCCTCATCCATAGCTTGCTTCCAGCCAGATACAAACATAGCCTGCTTATGAGAAGTGGAAAGATGTTAGGAGACAGAAAATAATGAGAAGTCGTACCCTAATGAATAGGCAAGCACTCTTTTTTATAATAAAATTAGAGAACACCATTCCATCCATACACCCACACACACCCGATAATAATTATATAATAAGCTACCACTAATACCCCCTCAAGTTGGAGCATATATATCAACCATGCTCAGCTTGTTACATAAATATGAGACACGCGGATCCGGTAAAGATTTACTGAAAATATATGCCACCTGTTCCCCTGTAAGAATAAAACTAAATGTAACAACTCCTTTATGATATTCCTCACGGACAAAATGGAAGTCAACCTCAATGTGCTTCGTTCTCTCATGAAATACTGAATTTGTGGCAATATAAATTTCCGAGGTATTATCAACCTAGAGTCCAGTAGATCCTCTAAGAGGGAAGTGTAACTCTGTCAAAATCTGCTGAAATCACATAATCTCAGCAGTCGCTAATGCCATATCCTGGTATTCAGCCTCAGCACTAGACCGGGATACCACCGTCTGCTTCTTGCTCTTTCAGGAAACCAAATTTTCACCAACAAAGACAGAGTAACCAGATGTGAATCTCTTGTCAAATGTACATCCAGCCCAATCAGCATCAGAGTATCCTTCCATTCCCATATGTCCATGATCAGAAAATTGAATTCCCTTACCCGGATTTTTGTGCAAGTACCGAAGAATGCGTAACACTGCTTGCCAATGGAAAACACGGAGATCAGACAAAAACTGACTCACTACACTCACTGGGTAAGCAATATCTGGACGAGTCATCGTAGTAAGATAATTAAGCTGTCCCATTGTACGTCGATATTGCTCAGGATCTGAAAGAATCGCACCTTTCAGCTCTAGCTTGACATTAAACTCCATAAGTGAGTTCACTCCTTTAGCATTCATATATACTGCTGTAAAATGTCAAGAACATACTTCCGCTAAGAAATGAATACACCTTTCTTATTCTTGGTTACTTCAATGCCCAGGAAATATTAAAGTTCACCAAGATCTTTCGTTTGAAACTTGATGCCATGAATGATTTAAGCTCAGCAATCCCTCTACTGTCACTACCAGTAATAACAATGTCATCCACATAGACGACGAATAATATGCAACCTGCTGAGGTATGTCAAAAGAATACAGTATGATCCTTTGCTGACTGAGCTGAAACGGCCAAACCAGGCCCTGGGAGACTGCTTCAGACCATATAGTGACCGCCTTAAACGACATACATGGTTAAGGAACCCCCCATGAACAACAAAACCAGGCGGTTGCTCCATATAAACCTCTTCCTCCAAATTACCATGAAAAAATGCATTTTTCACGTCTAGTTGATACAAAGGCCACTGATGTGATGCAGCCAGATACAAGAATAAACGAACTGAGGCCATCTTCGCAACAAGGGAGAAAGTATCAAAGTAATCAAGGCCATAGGTCTAAACATAGCCCTTGGCTACTAAACAGGCTTTCAATCGTTCAACAGTGCCACCAGAATGAAGTTTGACAGCATATACTCACTTACACTCGATGGCTGTCTTCCCAGGAGGAAGACTCACCAAGTCCCACGTATGATTAGCCTCAAGAGCATTCATCTCCTTAATCATAGCCTTGCGTTAAACTAGATGAGAACAAGCATTTACAACAGAGTAAGGCAAAGTACGCTGATGAAGTGTAGTAATACCCTGCTGGACAGTGGCTGGCAAACTATGAAATGATGTAGTATACAAGGGATGATCACGACAACTACGATAAGACTTGTGTAAAGTAATAGGAGGACCACTTACCTGATCAGAGACCGGATCCAGCTGAGAAGATACTGACTCGAGTAGAGGAGAGGTGGTGGCGCTACGAAGATTCTGAGGATGATGAGATTACAGGTGTCTCACTAAAAAATGAAAAAGGGACATTTTATAGTAGTAACAAAAGGGGACGAAAACTGAACAAGAGGGGTGGACAAAGGCAATAACATTTTGGAAAGAAAAAATATGTTAAAGCCCAACATCAAGGAAGAAATACTCGGCCAGGTGGAGTTCAATCTGATAATAATGAACGACGATCCTTAGAGTCACGACGACGGCCAATAGAATGCTTCAACTGTGGGAAGAAAAAGATATTGTGCTAGAGATTGTTGGCTAAAAAGAAAGACGGCATAAGCTAATTTGGTGACATAAAAAAGTCACCAAAATGACAACAAAGAAGAGTGAGATTTTCAAGCATCCTTTGCGATGTCAGAGCCCTTCGAGGCAGAGGATTTAGAGGAAGTAATAAACTTTGATGAAGTGGCTGCGTGCTCCATCGTGACTGAGCCTGATGAACCAGCTCTTATAGCATAGTCCAAAACTGGAGCAATTAACTATAGTAATGCATGGATCATTGATTCAGGGTGTTCTAATCATATGACTGGAGACAATGATAAGTTACCTAGCCTATCTGAGTGCAAAGGAGGCTGAGTAGTAGTGACCGCAAACATGGAAGACTCTAGAATAAGTTATACTCTTAAATGTTTAAGAACTTCTAGAAGACTCTAGAATAATCTGGAAGCATCTTGAATTCTAGAGGAGTCTAGAAGGTTCTAGAGCTTTCTAGAAAAAGGCAGAAGACTCTACCATGTTCTAGAATAAGATGGACTATTCTAGAACATGGATGAAGAATAGAGAAGTTTAGAAGTTTTTTAATAGTTCTAGATGATGAATAAAAGTCATTAGATCAAGATGATTCTAGTCATCCGTTGAGTGTTCTCTGTTGTGTTCTCAATTCAACACCATATTGATAAATTCTTGTAAGACCAATCGATCAGTCATCAATCCCTTAAAGTCAAGATTCAACTTCTTCAACCCTGCAAACAAAATGTTGAGACCATTGTAAGACCGATCAATGGCTGATCAATTGCCTCACAATTCGTCAAAAACCAACATTAATTTTTCTTAGTTTTTAAATGTCATGACGCCGACCGAAGTTTATACAAAGAAATATTGAAAGACAAAAGTTTAAATCCAATTAATTAATAACAAATAGGTCCCAAAACCTCTACTCAAGAGGCACAACACATCAATAATCTAGGTTCCAATACCACAACTCAAATTCCTCCTAAAATAACATATAAACCATATATCTAAGCTTCAAATATAAATATACATCTCAATACATGTGAACAATAATTCTACTATAAGTATGATATCAAAACAAAAAACATCTCAAGTGTTTTCTTATCATGCTCCTAAAAAACACAAGTCTCACAATAAATATGTAACCTTATGGCTTTACAATAAGTATAGCCAATGAATTTGTGGCTCGGACCACAAGTGCACAATATGAATCCTACCTTTAAAACATGAAATTCAACTGTCTCGAGTGCATAGCTCACCTCAATACTTGAAATGCTTGGAATGAGCACGACAACTCAGTATGGAAACTACGTAAATAGACTATATAGAGCAATTAACATGCATGCCAATATACAAATCTAATATTGGAATAATGTCAATAAAAAACATTTCAAAATAGTTGATAACTTTGGAAATCAAGTTTTCCTCCACGCATAAACTCACTAAACTGAAACCTGTGTTCAATTCCATTTTCCTAAATGTTTTCTTTTTTCAAAAAGTCATTTCCATATCCACATCCTTTTCTTTTTTTATTTTCGTTTCCAAAAACATTTCCAGGACAACTTTGCATAGCACAAGTCTTATAACAAATGCTTCGTTAACAGAAATTAACCTGAGGACTATAACCATCTCTACATCTCACGTGGGATTACGGACTTCCACCATCAGACAAACTCATACCCATCACACTTTATGAACTTTCACCTGTGACGCGCAAACTGTACCCTTATGCTTCTCATTGTTAAGAATAATAGAAAGTCGTACCAAACTGGTAGGCGAACAATCTTATTTATATTAAACACAAAAGAACACCATTACATCCATATAACCACACACACATAATTATAATTATAATAAGCTATTACTAACACCCCCCTCAAGCTGGAGCATATATATCAACCATGTCCAACTTGTTACACAAATACGAGACGCGTGGACCCGGTAGTACTTTGGTAAAAATATTTGCCACCTATTCACCTGTAGGAATAAACCCAAGTGTAATAACTCATTTATGATATTTGTCACGAACAAAATGACAGTCAATCTCAATATGTTTTGTCTACTCATGAAATACTGGGTTTGTAGCAATATGAATAGCAGATGTATTATCAACCTAGAGTTTGGCAGAACCACTAAGAGGGAAGTACAATTCTGTCAAAAACTGCTGGAGCACCATAATCTCTGCAGTTGCTAATGCCATAACTCGGTACTCTGCCTCAGCACTAAACTGGGAGACAACATTCTGCTTCTTACTCTTCTTACTCTTCCAGGAAACCAAGTTACCACCAACAAAAACAGAATAACCAGACGCGGATCTCTTGTCAAATGTGCATCCATCCCAATCAGCATCCGAGTATCATTCCATTCTCATATGTCCATGATCAAAAAACTGGATACCCTTACCCAGATTTTTGTGCAAATACCGAAGAATACGTAACATGGCTTGCCAATGAGGAACACTGAGATCAGATAAAAACTGACTTACTACACTCACTGGATAAGCAATGTCTGAACGAGTCGCTGTAGTGAGATAATTAAGCTGGCCCACTATCCGTCGATATTGCTCAGGGTCAAGTAGAATCGCTCATTCTTTCGGCTCAAGCTTAACAGCAGAATCCATAGGGGAGTCCACTCCTTTAGCATTCATATACTCTGCTTGCTCCAGAATGTCAAGAACATACTTCCGCTGAGAAATAAACACCCCTTCCGTATTCCTAATTATTTTAATGCCAAGAAAATATTGTAGTTCACTAAGATCTTTTATCTGAAACTTGGTTCCCAGGAATGATTTAAGTGCAACAATCCCTCCACTTTCACTGTCAGTAATAACAAAGTCATCCACATACATAACAAGTAATACGCAGCCAGCGGAGCTATGGCGGAAGAATATCGTGTGATCCTTTGCAGACTGCCAAAGGCCAAACTCCTGTACAATTGAACTGAAATGGCCAAACCAGGCTCTGGAAAATTGTTTCAAACCATACAATGAGCGCCTCAAACGACAGACCTGATTAGGGAACCCCTCCTGAGTAACAAAACCGGATGGTTGTTCCATATAAACCTCTTCCTCCAAATCACCATAAAGAAATGCATTTTTCACATCAAGTTGAAACAAAGGCCACTGATGGGATGCAGCCAAAGACAAGAACAACTGGACTGAGGCCATCTTGGCAACTGGGGAGAAGGTATCAAAATAGTCAAAGCCATATGTCTAAGCATAGCCCTTGACCACTAAACGGGCTTTTAACCTCTCAAGAGTGCCATCAGAATGAAATTTGACAGTATATACCCACTTACAACCAATAGCTGTCTTACCAGGAGGAAGACTCGCCAGGTCCCATGTATGATTATTCTCAAGAGCATTCATCTCTTCAAACATAGCCTTGCGCCAACCTGAATGAGAAAACATCTACAACAAAGTAAGGCAAAGTATGCTGATCAAGTGTAGTAATGCCCTGCTGGACAGTGGTGGACAAACCACGATAAGATGTAGTATAAACAGGGTGATCTCAACAACTACGATAAGACTTGCGTAAAGCAATAGGAGTATCACTTACCTGATCAGGGACCGGATCCAGCTGAGAAGATACTGACTCAAGTAGAGGAGAGGTGGTGGAGCCTGGTGAGGACGATGATTTTGAGGATGATTATATCACAGGTGAAGTCGGGCAACATGAGAAGATTCCTCAATAATATCAACTGGAGAACTGGAGGCGAGAGAAGGTGCCACTGGTAACTCAGTGGAGAAAGGATACATCAAAAACCGTGCTAAACCCATATCAACAGTAGAGGAAGATGTAGTAGTCTGGCCATAGAATGAATAAGATTCAACAAAAACCACGTCGCGGGAAATTATAAACCGTCTCAACTACGGACTGTAACAATGATATCTTTTCTGGGTCTTAGGATATCCCATGAAAGCACACTTGAGTGCACGAGCATCGAGCTTGGTCACCTGCGGCCGAGTATCTCTCACATAGCAAACACACCCAAAAATCTTGAGTGGCAATGAAAAGAAAATCTGCTGAGGACGTAAAACAGACAAGGGTGTGGCACCATGTAGAACAGAGGATGGCAATGTATTAATAAGATAGCATGCTGTCAACACCGCTTCACCTCAGAAGACTTTGGGAACTTTCATCTGGAACATTAGAGCACGTGCAGTTTCCAAAAGATGTCTATTCTTTCTCTCAACCACGCCATTCTACTGTGGTGTGTCGGGGCATGACGTCTAGTAAATAATCCCATGTGTACGCAGATATGTACCCAATACTCCACCAATGTACTCACCCCCATTATCACTACGGAGGATCTGTAGAGTTTTGCCAAATGGGGTTTGGATTTCATTACAAAATGTGGTGAAAACAGTAGGTAATTCTGACCGCTGCTTCATAAGATTAATATAAGTAGTGCGAGAATAATCATCAACAAACGTTGCGAAGTATCGAAATCTAAACAAAGAAGTAACAGGACACGGACCCCAGATATCTAAATAAACTAAAGAAAAAGGACTAATTGTCCTATTATTATGTCTAGACACATATGACATACGCAGGTGTTTAGCAAATCGACATGACTCACACTCCAATTGTATAACCTGACTCAAATTGAGACAGTTTCTTCAGGCTGGGCAATGAAGGGTGGCCTAACCGACTGTGTATATCCAAAATCTGAGACGATCTCCCCAAGCATGCAACATCCACAGTCTCATCCATCACATAAAGGCCACCAACCACCCGTCCTCTATTGATAGTGTTCCTCGAAACTAGATCCTAAAAGATACAATGAGCAAAAAAAAATGTTACGGAGCAGTTCATGTCTTTTGTAATCCGACTCACATATAGTAAATTAAACGGATTAGAAGGAGTATGTAGAACATCAGAGAGAGTAAGATGGAGATAAAGCAGCTACTCCCGGTCCTTTCACCTCCAAAGTTTCACCATTGGCAACAATAACCCCACTGTGTCCAGGGGTCAACTGATAAGACGAAAGAGTACCTGTGGAATGAGTCATATGTGCAGATGCACCTGAGTCGATCACCCACGATCTGGGAGCGGCCATACACGCAGCGGGGTTGCCAGCAACTGTGGCTGAGGGAGCATCGGCTGTGTTCCCAATCCTCATCTGGATAAACTGATCATATTCCTCCCGAGTCATATCGATAGTCCTCTCAGAAGAAGATGATGAAGTATCATACTCTGTCACTGCATTAGCTACAGATGAAGAAGGGCACCCATGTAGCTTCAAACACGAGCTCTATAAATGTCCTTGCTCTCCACAATAATAGCAAGATCGGGTGTCACGTCCGCCTCTACCTCTGCCTCGTCTATCATCACGGCCTCTACCTCGGCCTCCATCATCACGACCCCCATCTTGACCTTTGCCTCGAAATCCACCTCGACCTCCTCCACAAGATACAACCAGGGCTGTATAATCACCCTGGTCAGCAACGGTAATACGAGGCTCTTCACGACTAACTGCTCTGCTCATCCTCCTGAAGACCTCAGATAAGGAGGGAATATCATACCTAACCAAGATCTGGGAACGTGCTGAATCAAGCTACTGGTTCACTCCAGTGAGAAAACAAACGACCAAGAACTGCATTCGCTGCTCTCTGAAGACCTCATATCGATTGGTAAAAGGTATCAACCGATCATACTCATCGGCTAAAACCTTGAACTCTGTGAAATATTCTGAGAAAGGGCGCTCTCCCTGTTGTACTCTGAAGATACCCCGCATCACATCGTATAGTCTGGACAAATCATTAGTCGAGGCAAATGCCTCCTCGAGTATGGTCCACACCTCACGAACAGTTGTGGCATTGGCCACCAACACCTCAACGGAAGATTTCATTGAATTCAACAATTTACTTAGTAATCGGGCATCATCGCGCTTCCATCTTTTGTACTCGTCAGTTCCCTTCTCAAAAGGATCTTCAAACAAATGATCCTTCTTTTTCATACCTTCAATTGTCAATAATACATTCTTCTTACATAACACATGTTTGCGGTCCAGTCAATTTCGAATCCACCAATCGTGTGGATGACGAAAACGCATCCGTGATTCCTTCTTGTCTATTAGGTCTCACTGGAGAATCCTCAGCTCTTGTGGAACTTTCCGTCGACATCACAATAGCTCAATGGCAAACCTCAAGGAATCACAAGGAAACAAGCTAACAAGCAAAAAGACGCACCAACACCTTTAATCATTCATATATGGACCGCGAATCACACCGTCAACCTATGAAGCACAGATACTTCAAAATTGATGTCGTACACGTATCGGATACGTATTGAATACCGATACGCGCCCGATACGCCGGGATACATATCGAATACGGCTGGAAAGTATCCAGAAATTATTTTTTAATTTTTCAGTTTTGGATACGTTTGGCATACGACGGGATACGTATGGATATGTTCGGGATACGTCCGGATAAAAAATAAATAAATCTCAAAAGACCAAAACCAAAGGCAGAGATCAGCGTTTTAACTTTACAATCATAAAAGCTAAAATTGCAAAGCCAAAGAAGAGGAATACCGAAATAGTCGAGCGACGCCAGCTGAGAAAGCCTAGCAGTGCTCGATCCAACCCAAATAGTCAACATTGAAGTTGTGTTCGATCGTGCCCTAGCCCAGCCAATAGTTGATTGAAGCTTTACAGGTCAGTCGACTTCTCATCCTTCTGTGCTCTTCCGTTATCATCCTTCTGTGTTCTTCTCGACGTGTCGTCATCCCGTCGAGCTTCTTTACAACTTGCCGTCGTCGTGTACTCCCGTTCTCATCTCTTTCTCTCAATCCCGTACTCCCGTTCTCATCTCTCTCTCTCTCTCTCAATCTCGTTCTTTTAAGCTTCGTGTCATCGAGTCGTGCGTGAAAGCACTGAAAGGCTTTTAGCCTTTTAGAATAAAGTTTTTAAATCTACAGTGCTGCGCACTGTGCTGTGCTACAGTAATAATAATTGATGTGCACTGTACTATGTAATGTTAACTAAAATTATAAATAATATTAAAATTGTGACTATAATTTCTAATTGATGATTTATGAAATTATTGTTCAATTGTTCTGATTGCTCATTGTTGATTGCTGAAATTATAAATGCTTCGATTAACATGATTACTGTTATGTTTTAAACTAAACTTGTTTTTGTCATGTGTTGGATCTTGGATGTCTAAAAGAAACAATTTGGTTAATATTTTGATTTTATTGTCAATTTATATGAATTTATTTTTGCATTTAACTTGATTTTATGAATAATATAATACTAAATATAAATATATATTAATATATATAAAATTTACAAACGTATTCTAACCGTATCCGTATCCTACTTTTTTCAATTTTGCCGTATCGCCGTATCCGTATCGTATCGTATCCGTATCCCATATCCGTGCTTCATAGCCGTCAACTCACCTCCATAAAATAAGGAATACTACAGTAGCCCTTAGACCCTCAAACCAGCAGTCGATGAAAGACCCTCAAACCGCGAATCACACAGTCGCCAAAAAAGTTGACGGTCGCCGAAAAAGAAAGTTGTCGAAAAAGCGACAGAAGGTGATATCGGTGCTGAGCAAGGACAATTGACGCTGGAAAGTGAGAGAACAGAGGCCGTCGATGCTGGAAATAGGTAGAACAGGGGTCGTCGGCGCCGGAAAGAGAGAGCATAGGTCGCCAGTGCTGGAGGGAGGCTATCGAGAGCTATGGAAGGGTCGTCGATGGTCAATGAAGGGCGAAAGTGGTCGGTGGTGGTGCTACGTTGGTCGTCAGCGGCGAGGACTGTGGCTAGGGTTTCGGTGGTCGGCGTGGTTGTAGGAGGGAGGCTAGGGTTTCGTGGCTAGTGGCGTGGCTGTGGTTAGGGTTTCGTGCCTGTGGCGTGGCTGTTGCTGGAGGAGGGTGGCTGTGGCGTGGCTGGTGACTGTGGCTAGAGGCACTAGTAAGGGTTTCGTGGTTGGTGGTTGGTGGCTGGTGGCTATGGCTGGAGGAGGGAGACTAGGGTTAGGGTTTCGTAGAGGTTAGGGTTTTACGATAGCTCTAATACCATGTTTAGAATAATGAAAAGCCATACCAAACTGGTAGACGAACAATCTTATTTATATTAAACACAAAGGAACACCATTACATCCATATATCCACACACACATAATTATAATTATAATAAATTACCACTAATAATAACAATAATAAGAATAAATAAGCAACTACTAACACTCACATGACCAAACCCAAAACAAGAATGACGAAATCAACTCACACCACATTAACAATTTTTCGTTTTCATTTCACTAGCATATTTAGAATCAAAACTCAATCGCAATAACCATGATATCAACTCCCACAAAAACCTTATTATCGTTTCCAAGCCTCATTTCTCTTATCAACTACAAGGCTTGTGCCACAATTTTCTAAATTTTAAGTTCAGAATCAAACTCATCCACGATTTTTGGTTTTTCACTTCTCAAACCTTTTATGCATTTCTATCTCAAAATACCCGAAATTCTACTAAATGTCCATTAACCTAAGTACATGAGATTTATCTATTAAATTATCAATAATATAGTTAAATCACAGGAATCACATATAAAACTCATCAATTTCACATTTAGCAATAAAATATACATTTTTTTCCAAATTCAAACAAACCCTAATCATCTCATTTTCTACCAAAAACAAAATAAATTTCATGACATCTTCTAAACATGTTTTCTTCCACAATTCGCCAAGAAAATCCTAAGCTTTTTCATGATACAAACACATGTACATACTAAGGCATTCTCAAACAAATATTAAGAAACCAAACCAATAAAAATATGCAATAAACATGTAAATCCAACCAATATTAATCTCTGAGTATAGAAAACCTATCTCTAAGGCCCAAAGAGAAGTGCAGAGAGGGAGAGACCCAAACTTCTAAAGTGGTCAAATCCGAGAAATAATCGGTGGGATCGAAGCTCTAGGCCTCGTAATGAACTTTTTTATACTTTGGAGACTTAACTTCTCAAAACGAGCTGAAAAAATAATTTTCTAATAAAAAAGATAAAAAAATAACAATAAACCAAAATAAGCGAACAAGCATACGATGAAAATGTTAGAAGAAGTAAAATAATAGGAAACTGTACCAAACCGATAGACGAACATTCTTATTTATATTAAAAACAAAAGAACGCCATTATAACCATACATCCACACACACATGATTATAACTATAATACGCTACCACTACTAATAACAAGAATAAGAATAATAAGCTACTACTAACACCTCCCCTCAAGCTGGAGCATATATATCAACCATATCCAACTTGTTACACAAATACGAAACGCGTGGACCCGGTAATACTTTGGTAAAAATATTTGCCACCTATTCACCTATAGGAATAAACCGAAGACACCTGTAGGAATCAACCATGCCTAGCTTGTTACACAAACACAAGACACGTAGACCCGATAATGCATTAGTAAAAATATCTGCTACCTGTTCACCTATAAGAATAGACCAAAATGTGATAATTTCTTTCTGATATTCGTCACGAACAAAATGACAGTCAACCTCAATATGTTTCGTCCTTTCATGAAATACTGAGATTTGTGGCGATATGAATAGCAGAGGTATTATCAACCCAGAGCTTGACAGAATCACTAAGAGGGAAGTGTAATTCTGTCAAAAACTGTTGGAGCCACATAATCTCTGCAGTTGCTAATGTCATAACTCGGTACTCTGCCTCCGCACTAGACCTAGATACAACATTCTGCTTCTTACTCTTCTAGGAAACCAAGTTGCCACCAACAAAGACAGTAATCAGATGTGGATCTCCTGTCAAATGTGCATTCATCCCAATCAGCATCCGAGTATCCTTCCATTCTCATATGTCCATGATCAGAAAACCAGTTGCCCTTATTCGGATTTTTGTACAGGTACCAAAGAATACGTAACACCGCTTGCCAATAGGGAACACGGGAATCAGACAAAAACTGACTTACTACACTCACTGGATAAGCAATGTCTGGATGAATCATTGTAGTGAGATAATTAAGCTGGCCCACTGTCCGTCGATATTGCTCAGGGTCAAGTAGAATCGCTCCTTCTTTCGGCTCAAGCTTAACAATAGAATCCATTGGGGAGTCCACTCTTTTAGCATTCATATACCTTGCTCGCTCCAGAATATCAAGAACATACTTCCGCTGAGAAATGAGCACCCCTTTCGTATTCCTAGTTACTTCAATGCCAAGAAAATATTGTAGTTCACCAAGATCTTTTATCTGAAACTTGGTTCCCAAAAATGATTTAAGTGCAACAATCCCTTTACTATCACTGCTAATAATAACAATGTCATCCACATACACTACGGATAATATGCAGCCAACTGAGATATGGCGAAAGAATACCGTGTGATCCTTTGCAGACTGCCAAAGGCCAAACTCCTGTACAATTGAGCTGAAACGGCCAAACCAGGCTCTAGAAGACTGCTTCAGACCATACAATGAGAGCCTTAAACGACAGACCTGATTAGGGGATCCCCTTTGAGCAACAAAACCGGGCGGTTGCTCCATATAAACCTCTTTCTCCAAATCACCATAAAAAAAGACAATTTTCACATCGAGTTGATACAAAAGCCATTGATGTGATGCAACCAAAGACAGGAACAGCGGGCTTTCAACTGCTTTAGAGTGCCATCAGAAAGAAGTTTGACAGTATATACCCACTTACAACCAATAGCTGTCTTACCAGAAGGAAGACTCACCAGGTCCCACGTATGATTAGTATCAAGGGCATTCATCTCCTCAAACATAGCCTTGCACCAACCTGGATGAGAAAGAGCATCTACAACAGAGCAAGGCAAAGTATACTGATCAAGTGTAGTAATACCCTGCTGAACAGTGGCGGCAAACCACGATAAAATGTAGTATAAACGAGGTGATCTCGACAACTACGATAAGACTTTCGTAAAGCAATAAGAGGACCACTTACCTGATCAGGGACCTGATCCAGCTGAGAAGATACTGACTCAATTAGAGGAAAGGTGGTGGGGCCTGGTAAAGACGATGATTCTAAAGATGATGATATCACAAGTGAGGCCGGGGCAGTAAGAGAAGACTCCTTGGTAATATCAATCGGAGAACTGGCGGCGGGAGAAGGTGCCACTCGTAAATCAGTGGAAATCAGTGGAGGAAGGATACATCAGAAAGTGCTCTAAACCTTCATCAACAGTGGAGGGAAGTGTAATAGCTGGGCCATAAAATGAATCAGATTCAACAAAAGCCACATCCCGAGAAATTATAAACCGTCGTAACTCTAGACTGTAACAACGATATCCTTTCTGTATTTTAGGTTATCCCATGAAAGCACACTTTAGTGCGCGAGCATCTAACTTGGTCACATGTTGTCGAGTATCTCTCACATAGCAAGCACACCTAAAAATCTTGAGTAGCAATGAAAAGAGAATCTGCTGATGACGTAAAACTGACAAGGGTGTAGCACCATGTAGAACAGAGGATGGCAATCCATTAATAAGATAGCATGCTGTCAACACCGCTTCACCCCAAAAGACTTTGGAAACTTTTATCTGGAACATGAGAGCACGTGCAGTTTCCAAGAGATGTTTATTCTTCCTCTCAGTCACCCCATTCTGCTGTGGTGTGTCGGGACATGATGTCTGGTGAATAATTCCATGTGTACGCAGGTATATACCCAACACTCCACCAATGTACTCACCCTCATTATCACTACGTAGGGTATGAATAGTTTTGCCAAATTAGGTTTGGATTTCATTACAAAATGTAGTGAAAACAGTAGGTAATTCAGACCGCTTCTTTATAAGATAAAGATAAGTAATTCGGGAATAATCATCAACAAAAGTTACAAAGTACCGAAATCCAAACAAAGAGGTAACAGGACACGGACCCCAGATATCTGAATGAACTAAAGAGAAAAAACTTAATGTCCTATTATTATTCCTGGACACATATGGCACACGCAGGTGCTTAGCAAACCGACATGACTCACACTCTAACTGTGTAATTTTACTCAAACTAGGACATAGTTTTTTCAGACTAGACAATGAAAGATGGCCTAACCGACAGTGTATATCCAAAGTCTGAGACGATCTCCCTGAACATGCAACATCCACAGTCTCATTCACACATATAGGCCACCAACCACCCGTCCTCTACTGATAGTATTCCTCGAAACTAGATCCTGAAAAATACAATCAGTAGGAAAGAATGTTACGGAATAGTTCAAATCATTTGTAATCCAACTCACAGATAGTAAATTAAACGAATTAGCAGGAGTATGTAAAACATCAGAAAGGGTAAGTGATGGAGATAAAGCAGCTACTCCATGTCCCTTCACCTCCAAGGTTCCGCCATTAGCAACAATAACCCCACTGTGTCCAGGGATCAACTGCTAAGACGAAAAAGTACATGAAGAGTGGGTCATATGTGCAGATGCACCTGAGTCGATCACCCACGATCTGGGACTGGGAGTGGCCATACACGCAGCGAGGTTCCCTACAACTGTGGCTGAGGGAGCATCAGTTGTGTTCCCAATCCTTATCTAGATGAACTGGTCATATTCCTCTTGAGTCATTTATAGTCCTTCTCTCAAAAAAAGATGATGGAGTATCATAATCGATCACTGCATTAGCCACAGGTGATGTAGAGCACCCATGCAGCTTCCAACACCAGCTCTATAAATGTCCTTGCTCTTCACAATAGTAGTAGGACCTAGTATCACGTCCACCTCTACCTCTGCCTTGTCCTCCATCGCAGTCTCTACCTCGGCCTCCGTTACCACGACCCCCATCTCAACCTTTGCCTCAAAATCCTCGACCTTCTCGACGAGATACACCCAGAGCTGTATGATCACCCTGGTTATCAACGGTAATACGAGGCTCGTCGTAACTAACTGCTATGCTCATCCTCCTGAAGACCTCAGATAAAGAAGGAATATCAAACCCAGCAAAGATCTAGGAACGTGCAGAGTCTAGCTGCTGGTTCACTCCAGTTAGAAAACAAACGACCAAGAACTGCACCATCTGCTCTCTGAAGACCTCATATCGATTGGTAAACGATACCAACCGATCATACTCATCTGTTAATATCTTGAACTCTATAAAATATTCTGAGAAGGGGCGCTCTTCCTATTGTACTCTGAAGATACCCCGCATCACATCGTATAGTCAGAACAAATCATTAGCCAAGGCAAATGTCTCCTCGAATATGGTCCACACCTCATGAACAGTTATGGCATTGACCACCAAAACCTCAACAGAAGACTCCATTGAATTCAACATTTTACTGAGTAATCGTGCATCATCACGCTTCCATCTTTTGTACTCGTCAGTTCCCTTCTCAGGAGGATCTTCGAATAAATGATCCTCATTTTTCGTACTTTCAATTGTCAGCAATACCTTCTTTTTCCATAGCACATATGTTTGTGGTCCAGTCAATTTCGAATCCACTAATCATGTGGATGACGAAAATATATCCGTGATTTCTTGTCTATCAGTTCCTTGTTTATCCATACTCGTTTGAGAGTCACCAACTCTAATAGAACTCTCTGTCGACATCACAGGCTATCAATCTCAAGAAACCACGACTAATCACACCAACACGCAATAGAACCCAACAACAACTCTAATCAATTATAAATGGACCACATAACATACCTTTAAGCTATCCTCATAAATGTAAACAAACTGTAGTAGCCTCGAGACCCTCAAAACAGCAGTGAGGATCCTCCTTTAGTGCTACCAGACCAGTAGAAGGTGAACCAAAGAAGCAAGAGAGCCTTACACTGATCGGTTGGCCAAGAGAAGATCACCTAGAGGAGCTAGGGTTGCCAGGATTGCAGCTAAGGGAGGCAAACAGAGGTGTAGCAAGAGAGACAGAGGGTCGGCGAGTGCTGTGGAAGGGTCGACGGGGGTCGACAAAAGGCGATGGTGGTCGGCGATGGTGTTTCGGTGGTTAGCGGTGGCTGTGGAAGGGTCGATGAGGGTCGACGAAGGGCGACGGTGGTGTTTCGGTGGTCGGCGGTGACTGTGGAAGGGTCACTGAGGGTCAACGAAGGGAAAAACTGGGTTTACAAGGGACGAGGAGTGGTGCCTGTGTTGTTCGGTGGTTTTCGGTGGGTTTAAGTGGGCGACAGTGGTTTTCGGTGAGTTTAGGTTGGCGACAGTAGTTGTGCGACAAGGAGAGAGGGTCGCTAGAAGGGTTTCGGCGATGTAGCTAGGGTTTCGGGATGGTGGCTAGGGTTTCAGGATGGTGGAGGCTGTCGGCAATGGAGGAGGCTAGGGTTTCATGGTGGCTCTGATACCATGTTAGAATAAGTAAAATAATAGGAAGTTGTACCAAACCGGTAGGCGAGCACTCTTATTTATATTAAAAACAAATGAACACCATTACAACCATACATCTACACACACATGATTACAACTATAATACGCTACCACTAATAATAACAATAATAAGCTACTACTAACAGAAAACAAATTTAATGATTATGATTGTTTTAGCTAAATTTGAAAAAATTACTAAAAATGAGAAATATTATAAAGGTGTTGGTGGTTTTTTCATCTTATATGAATTGTTATTCATTTTTTTTTTAACTTTTTTTTTATGAAGGGTAATTTTAAAAATTGCCTGTTTAAACCAATATTAAAAAACTCAATAAAAATTCTAAAAATATATAAGAAAAATTATTTCCAATGCAAACAGAAGAAAATTAATAAGTGGTTTGTTCGGGGAGAAGTAAGAAAAATAGTGTTGAGGTCATAGAAATAGTGCTAAAGCAATTAAGCCCTGATTGGCAATTTGGCTTTTTTGACTTTTTGGTTAAAAATGACAAAAAATCAAAATTGCTCGTTTGATAAAAAAAAACAAAAAAGCTAAAAAATCAAAATGTCAAATCAAAACACAAACTCTCAGAATATTCTTTCCAAACTCCCACCATTTTCAAAATATAATAATACCCCTTATTCATAACTTATTTACTATCACTACCAACTGCATATAATTATTAATATCAAATATATAGATGGATAAAATTGTTCACTTTGAACAAAAAGTAAAAAAGCAAACTTTTTACCCAAACAACCAAATTCAAAAAAGCTAGTTTAAAAGCTAAGTTACCAAATAACCTGCTTTGAACCTAATTTAACTTTTTAGCTAAAAACGCAAAAAAGTAAAAAAGCTAGTTTTTAAGCTAGTTGCCAATCGGGTTCTTAATGAGAGAAAACCAACTTAATAGAAGAAAAAAGTGACGAGCGAACCAACTAAATAGAAGAATATTTCCCCGTTACTTTCACAAGGTCAGTTGTTAATGTGGCCACTGTCACTTTTTTGACATCAGTGGTGTTTAGCATTGCTGAAACTACTGTCACTCTCTTGACATTTGTGGTGTATAGCATTGCTGAAATTAGTAATTAATAGTTTGTAGATTGTAACTTGTAACAGAAATTGTAAGTATTTGGTAAAAATTGTAACTTGTAACCGAAATAGAAGAAAAATTAGTTATAAATTGTAGCAAAAGTTGTTGGTATTTAAAAAAATTTATAATTTATAACTAAAATTAGTAACAAAAAGTTAAATGCTAATAGCAGTAATTTTGCCAAACGCCCCCATCAACTGGTGTGCAAGACAGTTCCTATATAAGAAGCTGATTTTGTCCAAGGCACCACATACGTGTGTCAGCTTAATACCCTATTTGCACACAAAAACTAATCTAAAAAGTGGGGGTGGGCCCACTCCAATCAAAGCTTCCCCAAGAAGCTTGCCCCAATGCCCATGTATCCCTATACAAAATAAATAATACTATTTAACATAATTAACCCAGTCCATGAATTAAAGAGAAATTTTGGGAAAGATCTCATCTTTCTTACTTAAGGAATAGTACCTCTAAAATTTTTTAATATATTAAGTCCTCGAACAATTTACCATTTTATTCTTAATAAACCTGTAAGACATTAATATTCCAATCGTTTCTTTCTCTTCTTTTCTCTAATCCATTCTTTCTCATCACTTGCCCATAACTATCTACCCGCCATGTTTTCCATCATCGAACTCATAAATTGATAACTCCACCATGCAATTACATTACTTTTTACTTAAATGCCATGATGTATATATCCCCCACATTTTTAGACTACGCATTAAGAGAGAGAGAGAGAGAGAGAGAGAGCATGGAAAGAGAAGCATAGCCTTTAGCAATTTGAAGACCAAACCAAACTTCCAACTTCACAATCCCAAAACGTTATGATCTTTTTGCACAACCTAACCTTCCGGTTTGCACTATTTCTGATATTATACACTGTTAAGTCACTAATTGTCCCAAAAATTTAAACTGTTAGAAAATGAACCCAACAATGTATATCAAGTTATCCAACATTCCTCCTTGCGTGCAACCCTGTCTAGCACGTGAAGAAGCAAACAAACTAAACTGAACAGGTGCACCAACACACAGAGTACACAATAACAAATATAACAGGAAAACACATCACGAGACTTGAACCTAAGACCTCGTAGAACCAGAGCTCTGATACCATGTTAAAGTCACCAATTGTCCCTAAAGTTTAAACTGTTAGAAAATATGCACAATAATATATATCAAACTATCCAACATACACAATAAACTCTCAACGGCGCTAATTGTTTGACAACAAAAAACGAGTTCAAATCTCTGGTGATCAAAGGAAAATTTTGTAAGTTTTATAAATGGATAAATTTATAAGTTCTAGAAACTGCAAAACCTTCCAGTTTAAAACTTAAATTTGACAAATCTTCAAATTTGAAATTATAATATTTTTTTCAAAATTTGTGATAAATTTATGAATTTCTTTAAATGATAAATTTCTCAGTTTGATTTTATCAATAGTTTTGCAAAATATGCGAAAATTTCTAGAATTCTCAAAACTGATAAATTTCTTAGTTCTGAATTTATCAATTTTCCTTTAAACTGAGAGATTTGTCAAATTCTCAATTTTTAGCCGTCTGAAGTATAATTCCGATAAATTCCTGAGTTTTAAAATTTTCAAACTCAACAAAGTTAAGAAATTTAACGATTTAGTTACTAAGATATTGTGAATTTATTCACTTTCAAAACTAGAAAATTTTAGAATTGTTAAAATTCCATATTTAATATGTATCTTGTTTGATAGATCTTGATGAACATATTTCAATAATATTAATTTTATCAAAAATTGTAATATTAAAGGTTGTGCAATTTTACAATTATTAAACGAAAAAGGGAATCACCCTGCTACGCCACTTATAATTTAAAAAAAGCAATGTCTAACTTAAACAACAACACAAGTGTACTTGAACCCTAAGAGATTGGCCTAGTGGTCGAGGTTTAGGACTTAGGGGTTTGCTCTCTCTTAAGTTTCAAGTTTGAAACTTCTTAGGTGCTATCAATTCTTTTGGGCCAATCCATACAAGATTTTGTCTCGGTTTTAATTGAGATCCTCGCAAGCGGGCGGTGGGATTGGTCTCCCAGGACTTAGTCGAGGTCCGCGTGCATTGGCCCGGACACCCTAAGTTATCAAAAAAAAAAAACTCAAGTGTACTTGAGTCTCATCCACCTTAAATAAGGGGAAAATGCACCAACGGGTATAACCCAAACACAAAAAAAAGATTCATTAAAAGATTCTTGAATTTGTTTAGTGTATCCAGTATGGTTCGCGACCAATTTGAAATGAGATGATTAATGGAATTGGTATTTCAAAATCAAAATTTCAATAATTAGATTAAAAGGGAAAGAATTTGAACATTATTTGATTTTGGTGGATTTAAAAAGGAAAATTTAGTTAGTATGAAATTCCTTTTGAAAATGGCCCATTGTAAATTAAAGGAATGATAATTACGTGAACCTAATTTATAAATTTTTTTAACTAGTAAATAGTAACATAGTAAGGGAATCACATGATCTACAATTTTTTTTCCCTTTGTAAATCTTATTGAAACCCAAATAGAAAATAGAAAAACATTTCCTTCTAATTTTATTGGGTTCCAAACACGAAAAATTCTGATTCTCTTTCGTTTCACTTTTTCAATTTCAGCTTCAATATGGATTTAGTTCCAAACATTGTGTAAAGTTTCCAAATTATTTTTGACAAGTGTATAGTGACAAATCTACCTAATTTTCTTCATGTCCAAGCATTTATACCATTTCATTATTTAGCGTATTTCTTCACCTTGGTTGAACTTGCAAAATTCTTACCTTGTGCGTGTTCCTCACTGGGTTGATGTTAACAGGTTCCCAACTTTCCATCCAAATTGTTTTTCTTCTGTGAAGTAGCACCAGCAAAAGGGGGAGAAACCCCCATTGTTCTTAGCCACATTATATACCAGAGGATGAAAGAGAAGTACCCGGAATTCGTTGAACAAT
>JAOTRH010013618.1:0-22869 GCA_034768845.1 Heliamphora exappendiculata
TATTTTAATTAAATAGATTTTTATAACCTTCAAAAATATTTTAAAAATCTAAGTGAGAGAGAAAATTTATTCACAGACAAATCTCGTAGTCTTCATCACCAGTTTGTCGGCGATGCAATTAAATTATACATGTCTGCAATAAGATTTTTCTCTCCAACGAACAGATTAATTGCAGTATCGACAGTACAAATTTCTTTTAGGGATAATTCTAGATAATTATTAGTGTGGATTACTTTTTCAACTGAATGGTTCATTGCGAAACAATTGATTTAGAATTATGTGATAGTTAACACTTAGCTACATATAATAGTATCCTCTCTATCTGAGTCACTGCTATTATATACTAGACCGAAACTATATCAGTTATTTAATTTTACTTGGTATGGTCAGTTGTCAAGATAGTAAAATTAAAAAGAATTGGCCTGTTTAGTCTTATGAAGGATAGTAGGCGTCCTCCTATCGAGGCATGCTATTTTTAAGTTATCAGACTACTATCGAATTAATTTTAAAATGGTAGAGATAACCAAATTAAAATGAATTCAAAGTTTTGCTCATCATAATTGACGATTTTTTTAATTATATGATTCTCAAGATTAAAATGGTTTTCAACCCACTCACTTTAATACTCAAAGAAAATAAACTAGCGGGACCAAATTTTGTTGATTGAAAAAATAACTTGGATATAGCTTTAACTTCCAATGGTATTTCTTCGATATCAGGAAACGTGTTTATTTCTAAAAAAGGTTCTTTCTTTGGGTCGAAAGGCATGAAGAAGAAAAATATTCAGAAATAAGAAGACATAGTTTTTAGGATAGCTAGTGGGCCACGAATTGGTGTGAAAAAATTAAAAGGCAAATATTTTCATTGCAACCAGACACAGCACTGAAAAAAGCTATGTCTAGTATATCTCAAACAGCAGAACAAACAGGGTAATTTATGTTCACTAGTTGTGGAAATATATTTAGCGGTGTTATCTACTAATATCTAGTGTGTAGATACAAGAGCTACTAATCATGTCTGTAATTCGTTGTAGGAGTTCCAAAAAATCCGACAACTTAGTGATGGAGAGATTTTTCTACATATGGGCAATAATACAAAGGTAACAGCAGTTACAGTATTAGATGTCACTCTCAGTTTTGGTAGAGATCGGGTTTTAACATTGAAAGATTGTCTTTACGTACCTGCCATTAGAAAGAACTTAGTTTCCGTTTTTAGATTGGCTAAAGACGAATATTTGATTTATTTTAATAACTTTGTAGTTATTAAGGATAATAAACGGATTATCTGTTCTAGTACATTGCTGGATGATCTTTATATTATTACTCTAATATCTTCTACACTGCAAGTGACTGAAATGAATAACATATCTAATTTACCATATAAGAAAAAAATTTCTTCTTAAATGAACCAAAAGTTTTTTTGGCATTTATACTTGGGTCATATTAATCTAAAAATGATAAATAGACTGGTAGCAGATAGACTTTTGAATTCATTAAAAGTGGTGACATTTTCAGTCTATGAATCTTGCTTAGAGGATAAAATGATCAAGAGATCATTTTTGGCCAAATGCTATAGAGCTAAAGCACCGTTGGAGCTGGTTCATTATGATGTGTATGATCCTATGACAATTCGGGCTGGAGGTGGCTTTGAGTATTTCATCAGTTTCATTGATAACTACTCAAGGTATGGATACATTTACCTGATTCACCGTAAGTTTGAATGTTTTGAGAAATTCAAAGAATTCAAGACAGAGGCGGAGAAGCGCCTGGATAAAATTATCAAATCACTACGATTCAACCGTGGTAGAAAATACCTCTTTGGAGAGTTTAAGGACTACTTGTCATCAGAGAAAATTATATCCCAGTTGACTACACTTGACACTCCACAACTGAATAGTGTAGCAGAAAAAAGAAATAAGACTCTTATGGAGATAAAAAGGTCCATGATGGGTTATTCAGGTTTTTTCGATTCGTTTTGAGGACTCACTTTAGAGACAGCAACTTACATTCTGAACATAGTACCGTCTAAGTCAGTACCTTTTACTTTCATAGAATTGTGAACAGGGCGTAAGCCTAGTTTAAAACACATTTAGATTTGGGGGTATCCACTTGTGTTGAAGGAAACGCGAGTAAGTTAGAACCGAGGACAGAAATTTATTTATTTGTGGGGTATTCCAAGAGAACGAAGGGTGGTCTATTTTATAATTCTAAGAATCAGAATGTCATTGTTAGCACCAATGCTCGATTCTTAGAGGAGGATTATATTATGGATCACAGGCCCAAATGCAACATTATTATGGAAGAACTGAGAGAAAATACTAGTAAAACGGAAGAATAGGTTACTGATATTTCATTACCTTGTCGTAGTGGGAGGATTATCGGAACAAGTACAAATCAAGAACAGGGTGCTGATGCACAGGGTTCAAATTCTGCACAATGTGTTACTGCTAGTACACAGACACATGTAATGCCTCATCGTAGTGGAAGGATTATTCATCAACCTGGTCGGTATATGTTCTTGGTAAAGTCTTTTGACAAGATCTCGACAGAACTAGATACCGAACCCTGTAACTACAATGAAGCATTTCAGGACAAAGATGCAGATTTTTTGCAAAGGGCTATGAATTTAGAGATAGAATCTATGTATTCCAATCAGGTCTAAGAACTTATAGAATCACCCGAATGGATAAAATCTATTGGATGAAAGTGGATCTACAATAGAAAGAGAGGACCAGATGGGAAGGTTGAAACTTTCAAAGTTAGACTTGTTGTTATAAGGTTCACTTAGAAATAAGGAATCAATTATGAGAAAACCTTTTTACCAGTAATCAATTCTGAAGTCTATTCGGATTCTCTTATCCATTACTGCTCATTTTGACTATAAAATATGAAAAATGGATGTCAAGATAGCTTTCTATTGGAGGCAAAATTGTCAAGATCATTGTTTTTGCAAACGATTTTTGGTAAAAATTTAACTAAACGGGCAAACACCGAAACGGGCTTCAGATAAAATTTTTGACGTTGAACGATCAAAATAAAATCCGTGCAACCAAAGTTAATTTAGAAGAATACCTTTTGTCGATCTATTCTTTAATTACGATTTGATTCCGAGTTGAAACTCCTATCAGATCTTCTACCGTATTCCCATATGCGATTCTCGAACTTAGTGTGGGTTACGGGTTATCGAGAACTAGTACTGACAGAATCAAGATATATTTTAGTCTTGAAAGAAAAAATATGATATATCAATATATAAAACTGATTCAACCTACCCGCATATATATAGGGAACACAGATACCTACTAGTGATTTCTGCAATTATGAAAGACGTAACGATTTCTACAATTTTAATAAAACACTGAATTACAGTTCACACCATTATAGAACTATAATTGCACTATGACCCATAATTTCAAGACCTTCTTGCATTGAGCTCCTATTATTAAATGCTTACAATTTCTTCCCATGTTATGAATCTCGATACCCGCCAATTAAATTTAATTACTGACAATTTAATATAATCGGTATCTTGATATTCCTTAAATCCTTCCACTTAACTTATTTGATCGTCGGATAATTAAATCCACATGCAGAGTTTGGCCCGGGTAAAACTTATAAACATCCTTAAAGGGGTATTGTCAATCCTGAACTTTTAGGACGTGGATTCCGTCAATAATTAATATTTTTATATAAATAATACCGCTATCAACCTCACCGGGAATATAAACCCATATAATATCGCACCCTCTAATGAATCAAAACAACGAATATAAAATATATGCAAATCAATAATTATTTCAAAACTAAGAGAATAAGCACTATTCATAATAACCTTGTGGCATGAATTAATGTATATAGTCAATATAAAATTAATTACTCTAAATGTTCCGTTTAATACAAACAAAGTGTACTAGTACAGAGAGTCGGAACAATAGATGACATTATTATCTGTTCTCTTTAACCGAGACAAGCCTACTAAAACTCTGTGTTACAGTCGTACCGATGGTTTGTCCATTTTCATTTAAACTGTGAACATAAAACTTATATTCTGTAAGAACATAAAATCTGATCTTCTGTGTACAAGTCGTACTCTACACACCAGATTAAAATACTATATAGAATATCGTGCATCCATGCATAACATTAAAGAAATGATACACACACATTACTCATAAAGATTCTCATAAAATAAAAAATTAATTTTATTAAAATAAAATTAAATACTAAAAATATAATTTTCAGTATACCAACCATAACACTTTTCTCAACGGAAGTCTTGATAAGTGTATCTATATGATATAGTTATACAGATTCATTACAAAGAGCCAAGAACACATGGTGTGCAAGTTTAAGAGATCTATTTATAGAGTTAAACAGGTATCAAGGTCTTGTAACACTCGATTTGATCAAGCTATAAAGTTTTATGATTTTGATAAGAGCCTGGATGAGTCCTGTGTATACAAGAAGCGTCACGAAAGCGTGATAAGCTTCCTAGTACTTTATGTAGACGATATCTTGCTCATTGGAAATGATGTGGGAGCATTATCTACGATTAAAGTATAGTTATCTGGGCAGTTCGATATAAAGTACTTGAAAGAAGTCAGTCACATCCGTAGGATCAAGCTCATGCGAGATTGAAAACAAAGGATATTAAACTTATCATAAGCAAAGTATATCGATGATATCCTTACTCGTTTTAACATGCAAGATTTTAAGAAAGATTTCCCACTTTCAGGCATGGAATCACTCTATCCAAGGATCAGTGTCCTAAGACACCTGATGAGATAGAGAAGATAAAGGTAGTTCTTTATGTCTTGACAGTAGGAAGTCTCATGTATGCTATCATTTGCACTAGAGCCAACATCTGTTTTGTCGTTGGTATAGGTAGCAGATATCAGTCTAACCTAGGGCATGAGTATTGAACTGCAGTAAATAATATAATCAAGTACCTGAAAAGGACTAACAATTATATATTTATTTACCAGGCAGACATATTAATACATTTGGGGTACACAGACTCAGATTTTCAGTCAGACATAGAGCTTACGTTAAGAGACAATCTTGCAGATCATTTACAAAGAGTTTACCGGTTAAGATTTTTGATATTCATGTAGAGAGTATGGGAGTCAGATGTACAGTAGTATGATTTTGAGTATAAGTAAGAGATTGTTATGATTGGTATATCGAAAATCATATTTTTAGTATTTAATTTTATTTTAATAAATTAATTTTTTATTTTATGAGAATCTTTATGAAAAATTTATGTGTATTATTTCTTTAATATTATTCATGGATGTCCGATATTCTGCATAGTATTTAATCTGATGTGTAGAGTACGGCTTACACACAGAAGATCAGATTTTATATTCTAACAGAATATATGTTTTATGTTAACAGTTTAGATGAAAATGGACATACCATCGGTACGACTGTAGCACAGAGTTTTAGTAGGCATGTCTTGGTTACGGAGAAAAGATAATAGCGTCGTCTATTATTCTTACTCTCTGTGTTAGTACACTTTGTGTGTATTAAATGGGACATTTGGGGTAATTAATTTTGTAATGACTATATAAATTAATTCACACCCCAAGATTATTATAAATAGTGCTTATTCTCTTAATTCTTAAATAATTATTGATTTGCATATATTTAATATTCGTTATTTTGATTCATTAGAGGGTGCGATTTTATATGGGTCTATATTTCTGGTGAGTTGGATAACTGTATTATTTATATGGTGAATATTAATTATTGAAAAAATTCACGTCTCGAAAGATCGTGATTGATGATATCTCCTAAAGGAAGCTTATAAGTTTTGATCGGGCCAAACCCTAGGTAAATTTGATTATCTGGTGGTTAAATAAGTTAAACAGAAAGATTTAAAGAATAGCAAGATGCCGTTTAAATTAAATTATCAGTAATTAAATTTAATTGGCTAGTATCGAGAATCTTAACGTGGAGAGAAATAGTAAGTATTTAAGAACAGGAGGTTAATGCAAGATGGACTTGAGATTATAGGTTAGAGTACAATTATAATTCTTTAGTGATGTGAACTATAGTTCAATATTTTATGAAAATTATAGAAACCACTGCTGATTTTTTATAATTGCGGATACCGCTATGAGGTTTGCTTAATTGTGAAAATCGCTGATACGTGTCTGTGTTCCACTGAAAGTCTTATTCATAATTACTTTTCACGTCCCTACTGTAACCCTATAAATATGAAGGTAGGCTAAACCAGTTTTATAACTTGTCTTCCAAGAATAAAGCTGTCTAGGTTCTGTCGATACGAGTTCTTGATAGTTCGTAGTCCACATTACGTTCGAAAATCGCTAATGGGAATACAGTAGAAGATCTGATAAAAGTTTCAACTTAGATTCAAATCATAGTTGAAGATTCAACCGGTAAAAAGGTATTCTACTAAATTAACTTTGGATGCACGAGCTTCATTTTGATCGTTCGTCATCAAAAATTTTATTTGGAGCCCGTTTTGACAATTACCCGTTCAGTTATTTTTTTTAGATAATCGTTTGCAAAAACAAAGATCTTGGCAATTTTGCCTCCAACAATTTATATCATAGTCAAATTTTTTTTTGGGTATGGTTATCGAGACCAGGTAGTTTTAGAATTGTGCAAACTATTATATTGCAAGTATTCTAATCCCGATTTTATAATTATCATTAATTCATATTTGATTGAATGGTTTGTAAATGATAATTATTTTCTTAATTACAGGGGTTGAGCATGATAGATCGAATGTGAGCATTTGGGACATAACATCGATATAATAGCTAATTTATGTTTTTAAAATATCTGTTTAAATTACTTAAGAACAAGTTAAACATATCTAAGAATATGAAGAACAAATGCAGCACCGGCGATGGTTCAGGTTTTTATGAGTCACGGATCGCAGTAATTTTTTAATAGTTTTAAACGATTTTTTCTGGTGAGTTTTTTTTTGCAGTATTTATGAATAAAAAATAATATAAAAACAAGTCAAAAACAGCGAGAAAAAATCACCAAAACAACCCGATTCCGATAGTTTTGCTTGTGACGGTTTAGCGGCAATTTTTATGATTTTTCGAGTCATTTTTAGAATTAGCTTTTGGACAGTTTATTAAACATAAATAGCAATGAAACATACTTTAAAATACTATCAAAATCTTAAAAAAATTAGGCCGAAATCACAACCCAAACAGGCGACAAATAGGACGGTGGCTGTAGTAGCTTCCAGGTAATTTTTTGATAGTTTTTTGGGCTGTTTTTTAGTAAATTTTTTAACAAATTTTTTTTACTTTTCAAGAGCTTTCCAACGATATAAATTACGTCGAAAATGGAGTTCGGAAAGACGTTGAAAAAGCCTCAGGAAGTTGGTAGGTTCCAAGCGGCGCGCATAGGAGCGATGGCAGTCCATTCTAAGAGGGTTTTCAACATTTTTAGCTACTTTCGAGCAAATTTTTTTCATAAGAAATAGTACTTCTTGAAAGATTTCTTTTTGGTATGAAGTACGTTAAAAACGGAGTTCAAGATGAGATCGAAAACGCCTTAGGAAGTTAGCTGCGCAGTGCTGTTGCGGCCATTAGCATTTTTTGTGGTTTGAGCAGTTTTTTGGCCATTTTTTGGGAAATTTTTCAGTATATTTTTTGAAATTTTTTTTTCATATTTTGAGAGTTTTTCAACGGTATAAAACTCGTCGAAAACGAAGTTCGGATGAAGCGACAGGAGCTGCATGAAGGCGGCGGCTAGGTGGCATCGGCGGTGGCTAGTGGTGGGCTGGCGATTCTCTCCTCCGGGCTGCTTTGTGTTTATATTCTGATAGATACGAGACTGATTTAATGTATATTGATATATCAAATACTATAAGAGAAGTCTAATGCAATCAAAACATAGGAATCAGAGATAAAATAGGATTATTTCAGCTTATTCTCTTTGGATGATTGCATATCTAATTTATTTATCTTGTTAATTTAATTAATTCAAAATTTCAGTTTTGATTAAAATATTTTGTAATGAAAAATAAAATAAATTTTTTAATTAATTAATTTAAATTAAATGAGAAAATTTTTTATTTTTTATTTTTTTACAAAATATCGCATTTAAGATGATTTTTTTAAAATCGGATGTCTTAAAAAATGTGAGAATTAATTTTAAATTTTGAATTAATTAAATAAAAAAATATTTAATCGAAATAAATTATTTTTTTTTGAAAAATGTGAAACAAAAAATAAAATAAATAAATGTCTTTAATCACTAGCTTAACTGAAAAACTGAAAAAAAAACTGTGCATTTATTAAATTTTATTTTTTACACATTTAAATACAAAAAGATAGTTAGATAAATCAGAATCTTTGAAAGCGTGTACACGAAAAGATGTTTAGTTTTTTCGGATCGTGTAATTTTTGAAATTAATAAATTTATTTTAATTAAATAGATTTTTATAATCCTAAAAAATATTTTAAAAATCTAAATTAGAGAAAAAATTTATTCACAAATAAATTTCGCGGTTTCAATCACCAGTTTGTAGGCGATGCAATTAAATCCTACATATCGGCAGTAAGGCCTTCTTCTCCAACGAACAGATTAATTGCGATATCACAAATACAAACATCTTTTAAGGATAATTCTAGATAATTATTAGTGTGGATTACTTCTCTAACTGAATGGTTCATTGCGAAGCGATTGATTTGGGATTAGGTGATGATTAGCACTTAGTTATGTATAATAGTATCCTCTCTATCTGAGTCACTGTTATTATATACTAGATCGAAACTATATTAATTATTTAATTTTACTTGGCATGGTCAGTTGTCTAGATAGAAAAATTAAAAAGAATTGACATGTCTAGTCTTATGAAGGATAGTAGACGTCCCCCGATCGATACATGCTATTCTCAAGTTACCAGGCTTCTGGAGAATTAATTTTAAAATGGTTGAGGAAACCAAATTAAAATGAATTCAAAATTTTGCTCATCATAATTAACGGTTTTTTTAATTATGTGATTTTTAATATTAAAATGGCGTTCAATCCACTCGTTTTAATACTATAAAAAAACAAACTAACACGACCAAATTTTATTGACTGAAAAAGTAACTTGAATATAGCATTAACTACCAATAGTATTCCTTTGATACTAGAAAATGTATTTGTTTCTGAAAAAGGTTCTTCCTCTGGGTCGAAAGGGATGAAGAAGAAAAGGTTCAGAAATAGGGAGACATGATTTCTAGGGTAGTTAGTGGGTCACGGATTGGTGTGAAAAAGCCAAAAAGAAGATGTTTTCGTTGCAATCAGGCACGGCACTAGAAAAAATTATGTCCAGTATTTTCTCAAAAGGCAGAACAAACAGGGTAATTTATGTTCACTGGTTGTGAAAACATATTTATCGATATTATCTACTGGTACCTGTTGTGTAGATAGGGAAGCCAATAATCATGTCTGCAATTCGTTGCAGGAGTTCTAGAAAACTCGACAACTTAATGATGGAGAGATTTACCTACACATGGGCAATAATATAAAGGTAACAACAGTTACAGTAGAAGATGTCACTCTCAGTTTTGGTAGAGATCAAATTTTAATATTGAGAGAATGTCTTTATGTACCTGTCATTAGAAGAAACTTAGTTTTTATTTCAGGATTGTCTAAAGACGAATATTTGGTTTATTTTAACAACTTTGTGATTATTAAGGATAATAAACGGGTTATCTGTTCTGATACATTGGTAGATGATCTTTATATTGTTACTCTAATCTCTCCTATACTATAACTAACTGAAGTAAATAACACATCTAATTTACCATATAAGATAAAGTTTCCTTATTTGATAAACCAAACGTTTCTTTGACACTTACGGTTGGGTCATATTATTCTAAAAAGAATAAATAGACTGGCAGCAGATGGACTTTTGAGTTCATTGAAAGTGGTGGCACTTTCAGTCTGTGAATCTTGCTTAGAAGGTAAAATGACCAAGAGGCCCTTTTCCGCCAAAGGCCATAGAGCTAAAGAACCATTTGAGCAAGTTCATTCTGATGTGTGTGGTTCTATGAAAATCTAGATTAGAGGTGGTTTTGAGTACTGCATCTGTTTTATTAATGACTACTCAAGGTATGAATTCATTTACCTGATGCATTGTAAGTTTGAATGCTTTAAAAAATTTAAAGAATTCAAGGCAGAAGCAGAGAAGTGTTTAGATAAAAGTATCAAATCACTACAATTCGAACGTAATAGGGAAGACCTCTTTGGGGAGTTTAAGGATTACTTGTCATCAGAGGAAATTACATCGCAGTTGACTGCACTTAGAACTCCGCAGCAGAATGGTGTAACAAAAAAAAGGAATAGGACTCATATGGATATGGTAAAGTCTATGATGGGTTATTTAAATTTACCCGATTCATTTTGAGAATTTTCTTTAGAGACAGCGGCTTACGTTCTGAACTTTGTACCTTTTAAGTCGGTATTTTTTAAGTCAGTACCTTCTACTCCCATAGAATTGCAGACCGACCGTAAGTCTAATCTAAAACACAATTGAATTTGGGGGTATTCAACACTTGTACTGAAAGGGAACATGGATAAGTTGGAACCGAAGACAAAAGTCTGTTTCTTTATGGGGTATCCCAAAGAAACGAAGGGTAGTCTGTTTTATAATTTTAAGGATCAGAAGGTTATTGTTAGCACCAATACCCGATTCTTGAAAGAGAATTATATTATGGATCACATGTCCAAAAGTAACATTATTTTGAAAAAATTGAGAGAAAATACCAGTAGAATGGAAGAACAAGTCACTAATATTTCGTTACCTCGTCGTAGTGGGAGGATTATCAGGACAAGTACAAATCATGAACAGGGTGCTGATGCACAGGGTTCAGATTCTGCACAACGTGTTACTGCTAGTACACAAACACAGGTAGTGCCTCGTTGTAGTGGTAGGGTTGTTCATCAACCTGATCGTTATATCTTTTTGGGTGAGTCTTTTGACAAGATCCTGTCAGAACTAGATTCTGAACCCTGTAACTACAATAAAACACTTCAGAATATAGATACAGATTTTTAGTAAAGGATTATAAATTCAGAGATAAAATATGTATTCCATTCATGTCTGGGAACTTGTAGAACCACTCGAATGGATAAAACGCATTGGATGCAAGTGGATCTACACGAGAAAGAGAGGAACATATGAAAAAATTGAAACCTTCAAAATTAGGTTTGTTGTTAAAGGATTCACTCAGAAAGAAGGGATCGGTTATGAGAAAACTTTTTTGTCGATAGCCAATTCTTAAGTCTATCTAAATTCTCTTATCAATTACTACTCATTTCGACTATAAAATAAGTCAGATAGATGTCAATACAGTTTTCCTTAACATAAGTCTTAATGAGTGTATCTATATGATACAACCAGACAGATTCATTGCCAAGTGCTAGGAACACATATTGTGCAAGTTTAAGATATCCATTTATGGACTTAAACATGCATCAAGATCTTGAAACGCTCGATTTGATCAAGCCATAAAGTCTTATAATTTTGATCAGAGTCCGAATAAGTTGTGCATACAAGAAGCGTGACGAAAGTGTGGTGATCTTCCTAATACTTCATGTAGACAATATCTTGCTCATCGAAAATGATGTGGGGGCATTATCTACGGTTAAAGTATGATTATCTAAGCAGTTTGATATGAAAAACTTGGTGGAGGCTAGTCAAATCCTTGGGGTCAAGCTTATGCAAGATTAGAAATAAAGGAAATTGAGCTGATCACAAGCAAAACATATCGATGATATCCTTACTCGTTTTAACATGTAAGATTTTAAGAAAGGGTTTCTTTCTTTCAGGCATGGAATCACTCTATTCAAGGATCAATGTTCTAATACACCAGATGAGATAGATAAGATAAAGGCGGTTCCTTATGCTTAGGCAATAGGAAGCCTCATGCATGCTATGCTTTGTACTAGACCCGACATCTGCTTTGTTGTTGACATGGTTAGCTGATATCAGTCTGACCTAGGGCAGGAGCATTAGACTGCGGTAAAAAATATAATCAATTACCTAAAAATGATTAAGGATTATATATTAGTTTACCAGGCAGATAGTCTAGTACTTTTGGGGTACACAGACTCAAATTTTTATTTAAACATAAAGCTTACATCATGAGGTAACCTTGCAAATCCTTTACAAAGAGCTTACCGGCTAAGAGTTTTGATAGTCATGTAGAGGGTATGGGAGTTAGATACATAGCAGCATAGTTTTGAGTATATGTGAGAGATTGTTAGGGTTGGTATGCTAAAAATTATATTTTTCGTATTTTATTTTATTTTAATAAAATTAATTTTTTATTTTATGAGAATTTTTATGAGCAATGTATGCGTATCATTTCTTTAATATTATTCATGGATATCCGATATTCTGTATAATATTTAATTTGGTGTTTAGAGTACGGCTTACACATAGAATATCATATTTTAAATTCTTGCAGAATATAAATTTTATATTCACAGTTTAGATAGAAATGGACATAACATCGATACGACTGTAGTTCAAAGTTTTATTAAATCTGTCTTGGTTACGAGAAGCAGATAATAGCGTCGTCTATTGTTCTGTCTCTCTTTATGAGTTACTTTATGTGTATTGAACAGGGCATTTGGAGTAATTAATTTTATATTGACTATGTAAATTAATTCACACCCTAAGATTATTATGAATAGTGTTTATCCTCTTAATTCTGAAATAATTATTAATATAAGTATACTTAATATACATTGTTTTGATTAATTAGATGGTGCGATCTTATATGAGTTTATATTCTTGGTGAGTTAGATAGCGGTATTATTTATATGGCGAATATTAATTATTGACAGAATCTGTCTTGAAAGACCGAGATTGACAATACCCCATTAAGAAAGCTTATAAGTTTTAACCAGGTCAAACCCTATAGGTGAATTTGATTATTTGATAGTTAAATAAGTTAAGCAAAAGGGTTTAAAGAATATCAAGATGCCGATTAAATTAAATTGGTAGTAATTAAATTTAGTTGGCGGGTATCGAAAATCTTAACGTGAGGAGAAATGGTAAGTATTTAATAACATAAGCTCAATGCAAGATGGTCTTGAGATTATCGATCAGAGTGCAATTATAATTCTTTAGTGATGTGAACTGTAATTTAGTATTTTTTAGAAATTACAGAAACCGCTGCTAGTTTTTCATAATTGTAGATACCGCTATGAGATTTGCTTAATTGTAAAAATCGCCGATACGTGTCTGTATTTCACTAGAAATTTTACTCATAATTATCCTCTAGGTCCCTGTTATACCTTTATAAATATGTAAGTAGACTGAACCAGTTTCATAACTTGTCTACTTAGACTAAAGTTGTCCAGATTATGTCGGTCAAGTTCTCGATAGTTTGTAACCCACACTACGTTCGAAAATCGCATAAGAGAATATAGTAGAAGATCTGACAGGTGCTTCCACTTGGATTCAAATCATAGTTGAAGATTTGATCAGTAAAAAAGTATTCTTCTAAATTAATTTCAGACGCACGGGTTTTATTTTGTTCGTTCATCATCAAATAGTTTATCCGTAGCCTGTTTTAGCGTTTGTCCGTCTAGTTATTTTTTTTAGATAATCGTTTGTAAAAATAAAAATCTTGGCACTTTTGCCTCCAACAAAGACTTCCTACAATATGTTGATAGGATGGCCGTAGCTCCATAAAAATGGCATTGTTCCATCAACTTTTCACCAATACTTCAAATATTGTTGGAATGGTGTTGTAAAAAAGGAGATAGCTAACGAGAAACCTTGCACTGAAGTCGAGTCACACTTTGCTGATGCTAAATTTTATTTAGCAAACATTATGGTGAAAGAACTACAACCAGTTATTTTCTCATCAAGTCAAAATTCTTACAACGACACTAACCACCACGGCAATGAGAATGATGCTTCCACTAGTATAAAGAAGGAGGATGGCCAGAATTCCAATAGCTAAGTTGATGATGAATTGAAAAGAAAGAATATTACTGATGTGCTTCGTTATGCTCTAAAGTCAAAGAAAAGCAAAGATCCGAAATTGAAAGGCCTAACCCTTCTGATCAGTAGCATGAAAGAAACAAGAATTTCGCCGCCACTACAAGGGTTTGTCCGACCGACTCAAGGTCCTGAAGTAGGGCATGGTGATTTTCCTTCAAAACGAACTGAAGAAGGTTTTGATCCAAATGCCTACAAACTTTTGGCAATAGTTGGACATAACTTTCAAATCTCGTCTACTTTGGGAAAGCTCTTACTTGAAGTAACTGGTGAGAAGGTTCATGTTTTAAATTTAACTCAAAAAATGCTTAGACAAAAGGGATACGCTGTCCAGAATCCTAAAGCAGGCCTCGGGTATACTTCATCGGCTCCTGTACATTTTGTTATGAAAAAATTAAATACTCGTTACATTACTGCTGATGAAGATGAAAGTGATGGATCAATCTTAGAAGGTAGACCATCTGTCTTTGATTGTTTGGGTGATGCAAAAGCAAAATATTCAATCTTTGATAAAAATAGAGTGCCAATAAGAGAGAAAACATCGGTCTTCAATCGTTTGGGTAATACAAAAGCAAAAAACTCCATTTTCGATCGATTGGGGGCATTAAATGAAGTTTCTACTAAAGCTAATTCGAAGAATCCACTCACAATAGATTGCGAGTTTTACAAAGTGATAATAAGTTGATCTCTAACCAGCATGAAGAAGCTTTGATTTTGAGAGATGACAAAGATATCCTAAACAAAATACCTTCTCTTATGGAACGACGATCCACACTAATCGCAGAAGCCGACGAAGTGCTAAAAGTAAGGTGACAAACAGTGGTAGTCACCAGAAGCTCTAATGATGAATCTAACAATCATTTTAAGGAGGAGGAAATTGTTGCGTCTTGCCATATCACTGTAAGCACTAACAAAGTTCAAGTAGAGGAAGACGTTGAAGATGCTCCCCTGTGTTTGAAGAAGGCGTTAAATCCATAGTTAACGACCTTAAAGAAATCGATTTGGGCTCACCAAATAACCCAAAACTAATCTACATTAGTGCTCTTTTGTCGCTAAAGGAAGAAAGGTCTTGTATCGGGCTTCTTCATGAGTACAGAGATATCTTTGCCTTGAGCAATAAAGAAATGCCAAGATTAGATCATAAGGTAGTTGTTCATCATCTGGCAGTAAATCATGGGATTCAACCGATCAAATAAGCTCAACGACGATTTCGACAAGAACTCATACCCAAAATTGAAGTAGAAGTCAATTAGTTTATTGAGGCTGGCTTCATTCGAGAAGTCAAGTACCCAACATAGATTTGAAGCAATGTTCATGTCAAAAAGAAAAATGGACAAATTCGAGTCTGCATCAACTTCCGAGACCTCAACAATGCATTGTTAGGGTTAGTATACTGAAAATCATGTTTTTAGTATTTAATTTTATTTTTTTAATATAATTAATTTTTTTATTTTATAAGAATCTTAATGAGTAATGTGTGTATTATCATTTCTTTAATATTATGTATGGATGTCCTATATTCTATACAGTATTTAATCTGTTGTGTAGAGTACGACTTATAGGAAGAAGATCAGATTTTAAATTCTTGTAAAAAATAAGTTTTATGTTCACAGTTTAAATAGAAATGAACATACCATCGGTACGACTCTAGTACAGAATTTTAGTAGGCCTATCTTGGTTACGGGAAATAGATAATAGCGTTGTCTATTGTTCTGACTCTTTATGCTAATAAATTTTGTGTGTATTGAACGGGACATTTGAGATAATTAATTTTATACTGACTATATAAATTAATTCACATTCCAAGATTATTATGAATAGTGCTTGTACTCTTAATACCAAAATAATTATTGATTTGTGTATATTTAATATTCGTTGTTTTGATTCATTAGAGAATGCGATTTTATATGGATCTATATTCTCGGTAAGTTGGATAGCAGTATTATTTATATGGTAGATATTAATTCTTGACGAAATTCGCATCTCGAATGATCGGAATTGACGATACCCTCTTAAGTAAGCTTATAAGTTTTGACCAACCCTACAGGTGGATTTGATTATCCAGCGGTCAAATATGTTAAGCGAAAGGGTTTAAAGAATTTTCAGATGCCGTTTAAATTAAATTATTAGTAATTAAATTTAATTAGCGAGTATCGAGAATCTTAACATGTGGAGAAATGTAAAGCATTAAATAACTGGAGCTCAATGCAAGATGGTCTTGAGATTATGGGTCAGAGTGCAATTATAGTTCTTTAGTGGTATGAACTGTAATTTAGCGTTTTGTAGAAATTACAAAAATTGTTACAAGATTTTTATAATTACAGATACCGCTGTGAAATTTCCTTATTTGTAGAAACCGCTGGATAGGTATCTGTGTCACACTAGAAGTCAAATTCATAATTACTCCATAGGTCCCTGTTATTACCGTATAAATATGCGGGTAAACTGAACTATATTCATAACTTGTTTTGAAGATTAAAGCTATTCAGGTTCTACCGGTACGAGTTCTCAATAGATTGTAACTCACACTACATTCAGAAATCACATAAGAAAATACAATAGAAGGTCTGATGGGAGTTTCAACTCGGAATTAAAATCGTAGTTAAAGATTTGACCGGTAAAAAGGTATTCTTCTAAATTAATTTTGGTTACACGGGTTTTAATTTTAATCGTTTGACGTTAAAATTTTTATCTAAAGCCTATTTTGGTGTTTGCCAGTCCAGTTAATTTTTACCGAAAATTATTTACAAAAATAATTATCTTGGCAGTTTTATCTCCAACTATTGGTATCAGAGCTAGTTTATTTTTTGTTTACGGTTTATCAGGGCCGGATAATTTTAGAACCGTGCAACTTGGTTTTACATGGGTTTTAATCTTGATTTTATGATCATCTGTTTATTTAGGTTTGATTAAAATAGTTTGAATGATAATTATTTAATTTTTTTATCACGAAGGTCGATCGTGATACATTAGATTTTTTTTAAAATCGAACGTGAGCCTTCGGGACATATATATCAATGTAATAGCTGTATCTACTTTTAAATATCTATTTAGAATATTTTGAGAACAATTTGAATATCCAATAATACGATGAACATGAGGCGACACCAACGGTGGTTTCAAATTTTTACAGGCCACGGATCGTAGTAAGTTTTTAATGATTTTAAAATAATTTTTTGGTAAATTTTTGTAGTATTTATGCATTAAAAATAGTAGCAAAAATAAGTCAAAACAGCAAAAAAAAATCAACAAAAATAGCCCACCACCGGCGGCTTTGCGGGCGGCAGTTTGGGAACGATTTTGTTAATTTTTTTGATCATTTTTAGAACTATTTTTTGATAAAAATTTTAGGCATAAAATAGCAGTAAACATACCTTAAAATATTGTTCAAAAACCATTAAAAATTTGGATCAAAATAGTGCACAAAATAGGCGGCAACCAACAGCTTCCTGACGGCGCAGCGACAACGGCCCTTTGGGGCTCTTTTCAGGGTTTTTTACAACTATTTTCTTTGCGTTCTTTGAAGAAATAGGTGGTTGGATATTTGAGATGTTTTTCCAAAAAAAATGTGAGCAAAAAAATCGCGAAAAAAAAGGCCGAACATAGGCCTTTTTGGGGCGACAGCGACGGCATGCGGCAACAGTTTTTTTCAGGCAGTTTTTCGATTGTTTTCAAGATAGTTTTTGAGCTGGTTTTTTGAAAAAAAAGTACTACTTTTCGAGAGCTATTTTTCAGTATAAAAAGTATCGACAATTGAGCACCGAGGTGGCAGCATATGGTGGCAGCTGCAGCGACTTGGGGCCAATGGTGGTGGCTTGGCTTGGGGCTATCTCGAATCGTTTTTTTGATATGTTTGAAGATCGTGCTATGATATACTAGTATATCACAGTGAATCAAAAAATCATGATGCAATCGGGATATAAGAATTAGAAAGAAACGAGAATTGATACAGCCTATCTTCAATAGGATTTTAAAACTCACGAGAGTTTCTATTCGATTATAAAACCGAAATATATACATATCGTGTTTATATATATATATATATATATATCAACTGTGTTGATGAAATATATCTTTTTATTTTCTTCTGTTAATTTAATTAATTCAAAAAATTTGATTTTAATTAAAATATTTGTAATAAAAAATAAAAATAAGTTTTTTTAATTAATTAATTTTAATTAAATGAAAAAACTTTAGATAATTTATTTTTTTTACAAAATATTACGTTTAAGATGATTTTTTTATAAAATTGGATATTTTGGAAAAACGTAGAAATTAATTCTGAATTTTGAATTAATTAAATAAATAAAATATTTAATCTAAATAAATTATTATTTTTTAAAAAATGTGAAATAAAAAATAAAATAAATAAATATATTTAATCACTACCTTAGTTGAAAAGATGAAAAAAAAAACTGTACATTTATCGAATTTTATTTGTTACGTATTAAAACACAAAAAGATAGTTTGGCAAATCTGAATTTTTAAAATCGTATATATGAAAAGATATTTAATTTTTTTAAATCGTGCGATTTGCAAAATTAATAAAATTTATTTTAATTAAACGAATTTTTATAACCCTCAAAAATATTTTAAAAATCTTAGTGGGAGAGAAAAAATTTTCACAGATAAATTTCGTAGTCTCTATCACCAATTTGTAGGCGATGTAATTAATTACTGCGTGTTGGCAGTAAGGCCTTCCTACCCATCGAACAGATTAATTGCGGTATCGTTAGTACAAACCTCTTTTAGAGATAATTCTGGATAATTATTAGTGTAGATCAATTTTTCATTTCAATGGTTCATTGCGAAGCGATTGATTTGGGATTAGGTAATGTTAACACTTAGCTGTAAATAATTAGTATCATCTCCATCTGAGTCACTGTTATTATTTACTAGACCAAAACTATGTCAGTTATTTAATTTTACTTGGTAGGGTCAGTTGCCTAGATAGTAAAATTAATAAGAATTGGCATGTCTGGACAAACGATGGATAGTAGACGTCCTCCTATCAAGACATGCTATTCACAGGGTATTAGGCTGTTGGAAAAACAAAATTAAAATAGTATAGAAAACTAAATTAAAGTAAATTCAAAGTACTACTCATCATAATCAATGATATTTTTTAATTATGTGATTCTCATGATTAAAATGGCTTTCAACCCACTCGCTTAAATACTAAAAGAAAACAAACTTATGAGACCGAACTATGTTGACTGAAAACGAAACTTGGACATGATTATGAATCTCAAAGAAATTTTTGGGATCAAAATCGTACTACTAGGCAGGTGGCCATGAAATCTCTAATGAATGCAAACATAGCTGAAGGCACCCCAGTTTGGGATCATATTCTGAAGATGATCAGCCTTCTGAATGAACTGAAGATCTTTGGAGCTAAAATTGACGAAAAAACCCAAGTCGATATTATACTCCAATCACTGCCTGAAAAATTTAAGCAGTTCTGCCTGAATTATATCATGAATAAGCTCAGCTTTTCATTAGCAGAACTTCTTAAGGAACTTTAAGTAGTCGAGGATGTTCTTAGGAATCTAAGTTCTATGTATGTGGGTGAGAAATGATCTGCCGAAAGGAAAGAAAAAGAAAAAAATTTAAACACGGGGAGGCACAATTCTAAGAGTAGCTAAGGGACCAAAAGCTAGTATGAAAAAGCTGAGAGGTAAGTGCTATCACTATAACCAGTTTGGGTATTAAAAAAAGTTGTGTTCGATTTTTCTCAATAAGCAAAACAAATCAGGTAATTTTTGTTCACTACTGGTTGAAACATGTTTAGCAATATTATCTATCGAAACTCGGTGTGTAGATACGGGAGCCACTAATCATATTTGTAATTTTTTACAGGGGTTCTAAGAAACCAGACAGCTCAGTGATGAAAAAATATACTTACATATGGGTAATAATACAAGCGTGGCAGCAGTTGCAGTAGGAGATATCACTCTCAACTTTAGTAGAGATAGGATACTACTTCTAAAAAATTATCTCTGTGTACATTGGATTAGAAGAAAATTTAATTTTAGTCTCGAATTTAATAAAGGACAAGTATTCTACTCATCTTGATGACTCTGTCGTTGTGAAGAAAAATAAACATTTTATTAGTTCTGGTACATTAGTGGATGATCTGTATGTCGTACCTCTTATCTCTCCTACATTTTAATTAACTGAATTGAATAACACATCAAATTTACCAAATAAGATAAAGCTTCCTTCTTTAATGAATCAAACATTTTTTTAGCACTCAGCAGTAAAATAGTGTAGAAAAAAAAAAGAATAGGACTCTTATGGAGATGGTAAGGTCCATGATAAGTTATTTAGGATTATCCGATTCATTTTGGGGACTCGCATTAGAGACAACGACTTACATTCTGAACTTGATACCTTCCAAGTCAGTACCTTCTTGTTAGGGTTAGTATACTGAAAATTATATTTTTAGTATTTTATTTTATTTTATTTTAATAAAATTAATTTTTTATTTTATGAGAATCTTTATGAGCAATGTATGTATATCATTTTTTTAATGTTATGCATGAATTTTCGATATTCTATATAGTATTTAAAGTGGTGTGTAAAGTACAGCTTGCACACAAAAGAACAGATTTTAACTTCTTACAGAATAAAAGTTTTATGTACACAGCTTAGATGGAAATAGACATACCATAGGTACGATTGTAACGCATAGTTTTAGTAGGCATGTTTTGTTTACGGAGAACAGATAATAGTATTGTCTATTGTTCTGACTCTCTGTGCTAGTACACTTTGTGTGTATTGAACGGGACATTTGAAGTAATTAATTTTATAATGACTGTATAAATTAATTTACACTCCAAGGTTATTATGAACAGTGCTTATCCTCTTAATCCTGAAATAATTATTGATTTGCGTATATTTAATATTCGTTATTTTGATTCATTATAGGGTGCGATCTTATATGGGTCTAAACTTTCGGTGAGTTAGTAGCGGTATTATTTATATGGAAAATATTAATTATTGACGGTATCCACGTCCAGAAAGATCAGAATTGACGATACCTCCTTAAGGAAGCTTATAAGTTTTGACCGGGCTAAACTCTGCAAGTGAATTTAATTATTCGTCGATCAAATAAGTTAAGCGGAATGACTTAAGAAATATCAAGATTCCGATTAAATTAAATTGTCAGTAATTAAATTTAATTGACGGGTATCTAAAATCTAAACATTGGAAGAAATAGTAATAATTTAATAACAGGAGTACAATGCTATGTGATCTTGAGATTATGGGTCAGAGTGCAATTATAATTTTTTAGTAGTGTGAACTGTAATTTAGTATTTTATAAAAATTGCAGAAACTGCTACAATCTTTCTATAATTGCAAAAATCGCTAGTAGGTGTCTGTGTTCCATTGGAAGTCTTACTCATAAGTACTATACAGGTCCCTGCTGTAACCCTATATATATACAGATAGACTGAATCATTTTTAAATCATAACTTGTCTTTTAAGACTAAATATATATAGGTTCTGCCGGTAAGAGTTCTCGATAGTCCATAGCCCACACTACGTTCGAGAATCTCGAAAGAAAATATAGTAGAAGATCAGACATAAGTTTTAACTTGGATTTAAATCGTAGTTGAAGAATCGATCAACAAAATATATTCTTCTAAATTAACTTTAGTTGCACGGGTTTTATTTTTGATCGTTTGACATCAAAAATTTTATCTAGAGCCCGTTTTGACGTTTGCCTGTCCAGTTAATTTTTTATCCCAAAATTGTTTGCAAAAACAATGATCTTGGCAATTTGCTTCCAACAATTGGTATCAGAGCCGTTTTATTTTTTGTTTACGATTATCGGAATCGAGTAGTTTTAGAACTATTGTTAACTTTGTTTTATAGGCGTTCTAATTCTCGATTTTATAATCATCATTTATTTTCATGTTTGATTGAATGCGTAGATGATAATTTAATTTAATTATTTTTTTTAACTATGAGAGTTGATCGTGGTAGATTGATTGTGAACTCTACAGAGGCATAGAATCAATGTAAATATTTTTTTATTTTGATTTTATGTAATCAAAAAAATAATAATAATAAAAAGGAGAACAGTCGCAAATCAACTCCAAGTGGCGCAAGAAGTGAAAAGCTGCCAAACGACGCCTTAAGAAAACAATTGGTAGTTTCCAACAGCGTCGGATTCCCAACACTGTTTCAGCAGCGCTAAAAAAAATTTCCAAACAAGCATACAGCCGGCAGTTTCCAAATCAGCAAGCGGCGGCCGTTGGCAATCTGAACAGTGCAAGCGGCGGCCGTTGGCAATCTGAACAGTGCAAGCAGCGGCCAATTGATTCAGCAGCAAGCAAGTGACGCAAAAAGTAAAGCGATTTTTCAATTCCATCACAGCGGCACTGATCCAAACACTTACAGTTTTCCACCCAACGCAGCACTGTTTTGGCGTACTGTTTTCCAAATCAATGAAGCAGTTTTCCAGGCGCCAATCACAACAGTGTTTATCCAAAATCGCAGTACTATTTCAGTGCAACACAAATACAGCAGTTTTCACCAAACAGCAGCGGCAACAACAGCGCGAGGGCGCGACGCCATTGGTGCGTGTGCAGTGGCCGGCGGTGGTGTTGGTGGCTCGGGACTGCTTTGGCTCAATTTTTCTGATATACATGGTTCGAGGAGTATTATATTTGCATATCACCGCGTTTCAAAGAATCATGATGCAATAAGGATACAGAAAACTAATACAGATTGAACCTTTGAAACTTATCTTTTAACAAGGGACTGAAACTCTTTAGAGTTTCAATCCGATCATAAAATCGGGATATATATATATATATATATATATATATATATATATAATATCTTGCATTCAAT
>JAOTRH010013629.1:0-22867 GCA_034768845.1 Heliamphora exappendiculata
ATTACAAAAAATAAAGCAAACCGAATTAAGAAACTCCGATCTTTAATCTTGATCTCGATCGATTTGTGTTTTGATCTCAATCTCGATTCTTGATCTTACTCCTTGATTCGTCAACAATTGCACTGAACCCGAATATTACCGAATCCGAATACTACCGAGTAATTAGAGAGAAAAATTAGAGAGAAGAGAGTAGAGAAAAAATAGTTGTTTGGATGAGAAAAATATGAAAGGGAGGTCCCTATTTATAGGGAAAAATTATGTTTAAAAAAAAAAAAACTAGCCATTGGCCGGGGGCAGGGCCCAAGGGTCAAATAATCCCAGCCGTCAAATTTTTAAAAAATTTAATTTTGGCCGTTCATCCAAAAAACTTATCGTTGGAGGGGGAGAAGAGCGGATGGCCTAGGCCGAACCCAACGGCTAGCCTGGACCCGGGCTTTGTGACGGGTTTTATTCGGGCGAGTCTCGAGTTTTTTTTGGGCGGACTGGACTCGGGTCGGACTGACCCAGCCCGTCGGGTTTTGACGGGCGGCCGAAGCCCAGTCCATGAACAGTGGCGGATCGGGTTTCCGTCGGGTCTCGGGCCATTTTTACACCCTACCCCTAGATTAAAATTATGCGTCCGTCTTTGTTTATAGTTGATTTTTTTATCTTTATGTTTAATGTGAAAATAAATTAAAAGGGTAAAAGGTAAAGTTTTTAGTTGATAACTTTTAGGCCTGTTTGAGATATCTAAAAAGTTTGATTTTTAAGAGATTTATTTTTTTGAAAAATAAATGAATAAGAAAGGTAAATTATTTGGGATAGTTTTTTTATAATAGGTTTTTGTTTTTAGTTTTTTATTAGTATGTCTAATAAATTTTTACTTTTTATTTTTATTTTAAGTTGTAGTCTTTAAAATATTGTTACTTTTTATTTTTTTTTTTTTTTTTTTTTTTTTTTTTTTTTTTTTTTTTTTTTGAGGAGAGTTGATTTTTTTAAGTGTGCATATTTTAGTTGTTTTATTCCAAAAAAAAAATTAAATAAGGTGTTGGGTGTTTGCCAAAAAAACCACTACTGCTTAAAAAATGTCTTTTCTACCAAAAAAAAAAAAAAAACAGTTCCACTTTGAGAGGAGCCAAAGAGGGGCTTAGGTTATAAATTTTGTTGGCGCTGAAAAAAATGCGATTTTCTTTAAAAGACAAAGTGACATAAAATACTTTTAATTTTGAAATTTAATTGAAATAAATTAAAAGGCCTCATAAGTCATGACTTCAAATTGGATTGCGAAAGGTTTAATCCAATTGATGTGTCGTCGCTTGCTCGCCAATGTTTGTTAAAGAAAATTTTAGTTTTCTTATTTTTAAATATGTATGTTTCATTTTATTAATCACAATAGTTACTTTCTCTTATAAATCATAAATAATTTAAAATCTCAAGAAATAATAAAATTAGATTTTGTTGCTTTTGACTTCTTTTTTTAATAATTATTTTTTACTAATAATTTAATTGTAACAAACACTCAAAAACTATATAGATAAAGAAAATTATCAAGTACCCTTCAAGTATCACGTGTCATTATTTATGTGATATTTTTTATAAATAAATTTTTTGACCCATATTAAGTGATTTACTTTTTTGTTCATCTACCTAATAAAGATGGGCTAATATTGTCTCAAAATATTTTTCGATACATTAATTGTTAAATAAATTTGGGGATTTTTAGTTAGTTTTGTCTTTTTTTGATCCTTTTTCATCTTTTTTGAGTAATTTTTTAAAAAAAATTTCAAATCATCTCGATGAAATAAATCAAAAAAACAAAAATAAACAATATAAAATTTAGCTTACTAGCTATTACATATTTTATTTTTTCAAACAGTTTTTAAATTTTGATATTTTTTTTTCTACTCGTTTGAATAAAAGGAGTAAAAAATTATAATAATTTAACTAAATAATAAAAAAATACTAAAAATAAAAATAAATTGCCACCTTTAATTCATATATAGTCAAATTACAATTAATTGCCACCTTTAATTCATCATATGTAGTCAACTGATTCGGATTATATTACTATTATTCAAAATAAGCATGTCGATGAAATAAAAAATAACATTCTGAACAAAACAGAAAAAGAAAATTAAAAAATGAGGTAAAGGCTAAGGCTATGTATAGTAACGTTTTTGTTTTTAAGTTTTTTGTAAATTGTAAAAAAAATATGATTGATAATAATTTTTTTGAAAAACATTATAAATAATGTTCAAAATTTACTAAATTCTTATAAATAGAAAACATATGTTTTTACTTATTTTATAAATAAATTTTTATTTTATTTTTCTTTTTCTACTATCTCTAATCATCATCTCCGATTACCACTTGGGCCACCAATTTGACTATTACCTAAGACTACCACATCTGGCCACTTTCTTGGGCCACCACCATTGTCTCCGACTACCATTTTCGACTACAATAACTATCTTTTGTTATTATCTCTAATAAATACTTTCGATCATCACATCTGACCACCACCATCCAACCACTATTTCCAACAACCCACTACGACTACCACATCCAACTATGCTTTCCAACGGCGATATATGGCCACTGCTTCTTACCACATTTGATGCATTTTGCTCACTGATTAATACATTCGATCATCACTTTACATTCACTGCGTACATTTATTCGCAACTTTTAATTACCACTTTTAAACATCTATGTACCAAATATATTTTTAATTTTATATAAAAATAAATATATTTTTTTATTTATTATAAATAAAAATAATAATAAACATTACCAATCCAGGCCTAAATGTTGAGGCCTTCACATTTTTGGAGATAAAATAAATGCCTTTTTTGCTTTTACGCGTACGGTGTGGTTTTGGAGTTGTTTGGTAGGCTTTGTCTGGGATAAAGTCTTTTTAGTGAATTCTTTTAATTAAAATTTTTTATTTTTTGATTTCTCTAGGTCTTTAGTAGCCTTTTCAATATATATAAACAAATAATTAAAAAAAATTAAGAAGACAAAAGAAATTAATATGTCAAATTTATTACTACTTATTTTCGTCTTTCATAGACTCTGGTAAAATATTTTATTAACCCATTTTACCTTGGGATACTTCTTCCCAACACGAATCCAAAAATTTTTTTTTAAAAAATTAATCAAAAACCAAAAATAAGTAATAAGAAATAAATAGCAAACATGGTCCAGTTTCCTTGTGGTCGCGTATCGATCTAGTCAACTATAAAGGGTTACGTGATTATTTTGGCTGAGAAAAAAAATTATACCTATCAGGCTATCACTATCCATGGTAATTTTTAATAAATCTACTAAGTAAACTTCTTAAGTCACAAAAAATATTAAATGGATACCATTTTTCCAACAAAAGAAATATGTATATACTTGGGATTTCAAAATTGTCCCTAACGACTTTCCTACATTTTAAAATTGTTTCATTGATTATTCTAACCAAACCAAATCAAACTAAGTTTGTATAATGCTAAAAGTATTATCTGTCACATAGTCGGTTACAAACTTTAAAAAAATTAAAAATTATGCGTTAGGTAGCTAAGAGCTAACACGTAAAAAAATTCATCAAATTCCTATGAACATGAATCCTATGAACATTAATTATCAATACTAGCAAATATATCTTTTAAATGTATTTAACAAATAATTAACCATTCATCCACTAATCTTCTATTTTTTAAGTATGCTTTATGAATTTCATAGTTTAAAAAGTTCCTTCTATGGTTGCATTCTCCACCAGTAAAATCAGTACTCATATCATAAGTTACACATATTAACATATATGTGATGTCTTTTTTCACAAACATAAAAAAATAATGAATCCCAAGAATTTAAGGGATTAAAATAAAGAAGCAATTCAATAATATTTTGCCACTGCAAAACGGTCGCAAATTTATTATTGCGTAGAATAACTCAACACCATATATAATTATGTAAATTTATAGCTTATAGAGCTTTGTGTACATTAGATTGTTTAACTTTTTTAGATAAAAGAAGAAGAAAAAATTTACATTGTTTAGAATAATTTTTTATAATAGTTTTTTTACCTTTTAACTTTTTATTAAAATGTCTAAAATACTCTTAATTTTTATTTTTAAGTTACAGTATTTGAGATATTAATACAATTTTTATGTTTTTGTGAAAAGAGTTAAGTTTTTAAATTGAATGTATTATAGTAATTTTACTCTAAAAAAGTTAATAGTGTTTAGACTATGTAGAAGCTTTTTTTCTTAAAGAAAAAGCTAGTGACTTTCTTAGTATTCCAAATAGTGTTAGCTTAAAAATTGATATTCTTGCAAAAAAAGTCAAATTTTAACTGGAGCCAAACATGGGCTAACAGTCGGGCAAACATGATGTGTGTAACTTGCCAACGTGTGCAAATTGAAATGGATGTGCAAACTTAATTTGTAAGTATCATAGATAGTAAACGACGGTTGTAAATCATTTGGTCAGTTCTACGTTATGGCTCTAGTTTGAAAATCTCTTGTTTGAGAATCAGAAAAGAGTTATGTGAGACTTTTGCATCATTATGGTTATGCATATCATAGCTAATGACCTTATTGCCCTTCATTTATTGAGTGACCCAGAATTCATTCAACGCGGTGTAAATATTTGATTTAACGACTTTTTTGAAAAGTAAAATGTCCACTACACAACTTTAGTTTTGAGATACATCAACCTGGTGTGTTGGGATATGGAATAAGAATTCCCGAATCAACGACCGGTTGAATAACGAATTTTCACGCAAATTTCAATTCACACAAAGTAAATAATAAAAAAAAAAATAACTACAATAAACACGAGAATATGCGTAGTTCGCCTGACTGCTTATGTCCATGGGTAAAAAGAATAATAAATTCACCATACGCAAATATGGATTACAAGATTTACTCTCTCACTTAAAATATATGTAATCTCAAACTGAGCATCTCTCTATTTCTCTGCATTCTCTTTATAACATCCAAACTGAGCCTATCTAGAGTATATGACGTTGTAGTGCTTCTAAGACATAAAAACCCTTTATATATAACACAAAAAATTAGGTAAAGTTGCAACCCTAACAACGCACTAAAAACTACAGTCTTGCACAGACCGCTTGATCCATCTTTGATAGCTCGCGATTTCTTCTGCATCCTCTCAGACCACTCGATCCACTATTTAGACCATTTGATCTGTCTGTTCCCAAACTGGATTTTTTTCATCTTCAGTATACCGCTCTATTCGGACACCATTCTAGATAGGAATACCTAGAAATTTGGCACAAAACTCAACAATATCCACCTTATCGAGAAGTGATTTAAAACTAGTATGACAGAGGATGATCGAACCTTGAGGCCACCAACTACAAACCTCGCGACCTAGTGTATCATGGGCCTCAACAGTAGTGGTAGTTCATTTGTTCTCAATGACCATAACTTCCAATTGTCTTGACCGTAAGAAGCCTTTGGAAACCTTATTTTTGTTGCGGTCGCCGCACCCTTTGTGACGGTCGCAACCTCCATTTCTTACGACCGTAACCTTTGAGAGAATATTATGTTCCCTATACGTGTTACCATGCTAATGGGTGACGATTCAAGAAGGACAATTGGAACTTGTGGGTACTCTGCTGGATTATCAACCCAAACCCCTACTTTTCGCACACCTCCCTTGTCCGACATACTGGAATTGAAGCACTCTTGGAAAATTGAGAAGACGAGCACCAAATTCTTGACAAGAGGTTTCATATGTGATACTACATTGCAGGTATATTTGTACGAACCACAACGATTCCCATTTCACACCTTTTACCCTCGTGGAGAGGTCAGGTTAAAATTCGAATTCAATTCATTATTTACATGCTTTAATATTTTGATTCGATATTATCATTTTGATTACACTGATCATTTGTTCATATTTTGGTTCATTGGTGTTTAAATCATCCGTGCATTTACTCTATTTTGATAAAAATGATCTTAAACTAGTTTGGTGATTCTGTTTCACATTATGTTCAAGCACCCTACACACTGTTCATCCAAATTTAGCAAAACAATGGCTATAGACTACGCGGTTGCAACCATGGGTGTTGTAGATGTGACATTTGGCACTCACATCCTCATGGTCGCAATCTTGTTAGTGGCTCCCGTGATTTGTGATTTCATATTCTTCACGGTCGCTATATTTATATGTCACGGCTATGAGATTGTTGTCATTCCATTAGCTTAAATTTTATATCAATAATTTTCTGTTAAATTGCATGTGATGTCCAGTATGTAGCCTGTAGCGTAGTTTTAGCATGATTAGAGTTAAGGACTCCTTTATTCAGGTATGATGTTTTGGCTTTCCCTTTTTACGTGTTACTGCAATTAGAATATGTATTTTTCGTTATTTGATTTTAGTTGTTATCTCCTTATCTCCCGTTTCTATACTTTATGCATTTGAGAAATTAAATCTAAGAACCAATGATGATGAGTAAAGGCCAACCTAATGGTTGGATGAAAAGGGATGCTTAACACCTTCTGCAATTTGTACCTTAGCTCTCGAACTCATGATTTCTCTAGTTGATGATAAAGATCAGTTACTTATTTTGTTTTTCTTCGTTTTTTTAAAAAAAAAACAAGAGACAACTCTATTTTTGAAAATAAAGGGGTTTCAAAATTTTTGATTTTCAAGGTGCTAAAATCTTTTGAAATAAACTCTTGAATTCTCCCCTTTTTGTAAAACCCAATTCCTAAATGCCACAATATTTTCTAGCGATTCTGGTGGGGACTATTTCTTAAAACTAATAAGAGGGGTAGACTTGAAAACATCATTGGTTTTTAATTTAAATTTCTCATCGGAAAAGAAAGTAAACCTTCTAGCCACATGCTCCGTTAAATGCAACAAAAATGATTATTGCATATTGTTTGATCATCCCTTGCTTCACTACCTGGCATGGAAGGTATTTCTTGACACTATTCAGAAGGTACTCTGAGTGTTGACCAAACAAGTCTTTTCTGCATATAGTTGCTTACAATGTCCCTGTTAGGAACAAAACCCATAGGATAATGTGTTTTCATTTAATTGGATGTTTTGTTTAGATCTATTTAGAGCTTTTCTTTGCGTAGAATAAGTTTTCCTCCCAGGACTGTCTAGGTTTTCTTTAGACCCGCTACTCGACTTAGGATAGTTTTCCCCCAGGGCACTACCCGGGTTTTCTTAGCCCCTTTGCTTAGTTTAAGATAGTTTTTCCTCCTAGGGCTCTGCTCGAATTTTCTTTAGACCCTTTGCTCGGTTTAGGATAGTTTTTTCTCTTGGGGCTTTGCCCGGGTTTTCCTTTAGCCTCTTTATTTTGTTTAGAATAGTTAACTCTCTCGAGGTTCTGCCCATTCTCTCGCATAATCTTAGTTGAGTTTTTAGGCTTCCCTGTTGGCACCTTGTTAGTTACGCCGTCTTCCTCTCTATTTTTTTGTTTGTTTGATCCTAGGAACCCAGACGGGGCATTCTCATTGTTTTGGCAATCGTTCATGTTCTTCGTTTTTCGTGTCGTGTTCAAAAAATCGATTGCCTTTTACCAAAATTTTGCCAGTTTCCTCTTGGGAAGCTCTTGATATGATTGCTTCCCTTTTCCATTACAGTCCAGGTTTATTTCCCATTCTAAATCATTAAGTTGAAAAAGTTGGACCCTATACGTATTTAGGCTAGGTTAGTTACTGGAAGGTTATACAAAGTCTTCGAAGAAACTGTAAAACCGTCGCAATCGAGAATGGATGAAAATGAGGTAAATCTGGCAGCTTTGATGAGGGCCATTATGGATATATAGAGAGCAGTTAAGCAGCAGACTCAATTTCAGAATCAGTGTCAAACTAAGATTTGGGCAATTTAGGCCCAACTGCTAAGGATGAATGAACAGAAGGATGATCAAAAAGACAATGGGGAAGTGTAGACACCCTAATTTGACCCCGCCTAATCTTAGGTGAATCCGTTGATGAAAACGATTGGAAAGGTGATTCAGTACGATTCTCGATAAATAATCTAAGCTCAGTATTTGAACTCAATGATCAAAATCTTCAAACCAGTGAAATCATTTTGAACCACCAATTCCATTGTGGCGACCGCCAATAGAACCTTTTGGAAGCTTCCACTTTTTGTAGTGACCGCTAACTCTATTGTGACGACCGCCATAAAATCTTTTGGAAGATTCTACCTTTTTGTGGCGACCGCTAACTCCATTATGGTGACCGTCAATAGAACCTCTTGGAAGCTTCTTTTGATGTGGCGATCGCCATGTTCATACCCGGCGACCGCCATTTTGAAAAACTCTAACGTGTCCCAAAACGTGCCAGCATCTCATTGGTGGAAGAATTCTATAAGTACCGTACCCCAGTGTACGTTTTTAGGATAAGTTTTTAGAGAGAGAAGCTCTGTCGAGTCGCCGAGCAATCCCCAGCCCTGACGCCAAAACCCTGTCGAACTATAGAGAGCCTAACCCCCGATACCGAAGTTCTGAAACCCTAACTTGGATCATCGTTTGAGGATCAAATTACCCATCACCATTCCCCGACTCGAGGATTCTTTAGCTATCCAAGTATTCTGATAAGATTCCCGATCATTCTAACTCCATTTTCTACTCCTTTGGAGTAGCCGGGTTAATTTGATTACTTCATCTTGATTACATTCTTACATTGTTTATAGTTACTATATTCATGTTCGAATTCAAATTTTAGCTTATTTTATTTATTTGTTTACTTACATTAAGCTAATTAAATTATTAAATAGTACTAACATAATTTAACAATATGACTAACGATGTCGTTATCGTTATAATTTAAGCACTTACATATATATGGTTGTAATTGTCAATATTACACCTATTTAAGTGTAGTATTTTATTTTTTTTTTCTTTTCTTTTCTTGTAATGTTTGTTTAATGTTCTAGCATTCTATTTTTAATTTTTTTTTTCTTTTCTTGTAATGTTAGTTTAATGTTCTAACATTCTATTTTATTTTAATTTTTTCTTGTAATATTAGTTTAATGTTCATTTTTTTCTAATATTAGTTTAATGTTCCTTTCTTAACATTTATTTTCCATTCTCTTTTTTTCTTTCTTTTACTATTAGTGTAATCTCATTTACTAGCATTTTATTTTATTTTTTTCTATTATTAGCTTTATTCTCCTTGTCACGTTCTACAAATTTTTTTATTTTTTATTTTTTTGTTTTAAAATACAAAATAAATAGTTATTTTTTTATTTAATAGTTTAAATAAGTTTTTCTTAACCTTCTTATTTTAGCATTTTAAGTTTTTCATTATCTTTACTTGGTAAACTTTATTTTTTATATAGGATTCTAGCATGCTTTTGATTTTAGTTATGCTTTTAGATAATTTGATAATATGCATGTTTAGTATATTAATTTTAGGATATACTTTAAAATCATGTTTAAAATAGCTTAGATTTCTTTTAGATATTGCTAGCAAAATTCATGTTTATTTTTAGAATAATTTGAACTTAATGATTCTAGTATATTTTTGTTCTTTTTAAAATCATTATATGTCGGTGTGCTCCATGTATCCTTTAAATTAAAAATTGCATGTCATAGAACTTAAGATTTTCTTTTCTTATTTGCTTTATTTTAGCGTTATATATATTATGTTATATATTTTTTATATTTAATTTTAGATATTTTCTCTTTGTTTCAACTTTGTTTATTTGTATGCATTTGAGAAATTTTATTAAAGAACTAATAATGATTAGTAGAGGCCAACCTTATGATTGGGCGAACGGGGTGCCTAACAATTTCTCTAATTCGTACCATAACTTCCGAACCCTTTTTATCTGATTAAACATTTTAAGAATCAGTACCCATTTTTATTTGTCTTGATTTTTTTAAAAAACTAAGTGGTGACTCTATTTTCGACAAAAAGGGGTTCTCAAAATTTGGTTTCCAAGGTGTCCAAATATTCTTTAAATATCTTTTGAATTTTGTTATTTTTGAATATTTCAAAATCCCCAAAATCCCGATGCCACAATATTTTTTGGCAACTCTGTTGGGAACTGATTTATAAAATCAAATAAGAGAACTAGACTTGAAAACATCATTGGTTCTTAATATGTATTTCTCATTTGCATTCTTGCATGCATGTGCATTATTTTTCACACCCCATGCCTGGTCGACCCGTTGCCCCAATCGTTTATCCGTTTCGGGGATTGTTGAGAAGGTGGGTAAGCCTGACTGACTGTACGCTTTTATAGGTGCAGTAAAAGAGTTCGGGCATACCGTCTGATCATGTCCTGTACCACTCCAGGCATGAGAGGTTTATACCCGGTTCTATTCAGAAGTTACCCTGTTCAATTGATCAAAATTGGCCTTTTGCACATAGTAGCTTAGAACCCTCCAATAGGTGCTGCTAACCCTAGTAGGATTATGTGTTTTCTTAATTGTATATTTTGTTTGCGTATTGTTAGATTGGTTTGTTTGACTTAGGCTAGTTCCTTTTTCGGGTTCAGCTCGAGTTTTTTGTTATCCCTTGTTTAAGTTAATTTTACCTTCGGGTTCTTACCCGGGCATTGTTCTTTGCCTTGTTTGGTTTTCACGGCGTAGTTTTCTTCTCGGGATCATACCCATGTTTTGCTTTGAGGTCTTTAGGATAGTTTTTCTTTCTTTTGGGTTCTTTCTGGGTTGTGGGTTTTGTCCCCCTACTTTTGTTTAGGCTCGCTTACCCTTATTAGACTCGTATGAGCTAATTTTATTTTCCTACCGTTATCCTGCCCATTTTTTTTTAGAATTCTAGATCAAACCGGTTCCTTTTAGCCTAGCTCTGTCTCTTGCTAGAGTGCTGCCCATTTCTCTGTTTAGTAAACTTCCTTCTAGAATCTAGTTAAGCTTCTCCTTAGCATTTACCTTGGGTTTTCGGATGTCCTATTGTTACGCTACCAGTACGAGCCCGACAGGGATATTGCTTCAGTTTTAGTGATTATCTGCTCGCCATTTTGGGTATCTGGGTTGTTTGTTACCTATTGTCAGAGTTTTATTCGAAGAAGTGCTTGATACTAGTTATTCTGCTTTTGGGATTTAGATTTTCTTTGGGTTTAAATCATTGAGCTAGAAAGATTACAGTCAACACGTGTTTGGGCGAGATCAAGGTCAGGCAGACTCTACAGAATATCTGAACAGCCAGCTGAGTCACCAAAAATGGTAAAAATTGAAGTTAATCTGACAGCCTTGATGGGGTGATCACTGAGATACAACGGGATGTGGAGTAGGAAACTCAAGCTCAAGCTCAATGCAAAGCACAAATCCAGGCGATTCAGGCCTGTCTGCCTGGTGTGAATGGACAACCGAATGACACAAAAGAGAATGGTGAAGACTTTTAGGACGATAACCAGGGGCAAGATGCATCGCAAGTCGCTGAGTCACCATGAGTTCCCCAACATGTCCCGGTAGAGGAAGAGATTACTACCCAATCTAGGGAATCTACATTGGCAAAAAGATTGATCGAATGGAGAAGGTACTAAGAAAGGCAAAGAGAGTAGAAGATTACATGCTGGATGTAGACGGTTTGTGTTTATTCCCAAATGCTAAAATGCTAGAAAAATTCAAGATGCTGGAGATGAAAAAGTTTGATGGCACTGGAGATCCTCGGATTCATCTAAGGATGTATGTTGGAACTCTCTCCTCCATGGAGATCAACAACCAGGTCAAGGTCTAATTGTTCCACCGATCGCTTTCTAGGGCAGCACAAAGGTGATTTTTCTCTCTAGAGGTGGCTAAGACTAGAACTTGAGAAGATATAGCTACTGCTTTCATCAGTCAATACAGCTATAACGTCCAGTTGGACATCACCACCCGAGAGTTAGAAACAACTCGTCAGGAGAATCGGGAATCATTTGTTGATTTCTTAACTCGGTGGAGAGGCAAAGTTGCCAAGATGATGAACCGACGTATCGAGAAAGAACAAGTGAGAATCATGGTAAAAAATTTGTAGTCTCCGCCGAAGCGTTATCCTATCACACAATCGCTCTCTACCTTTGAGCATCTATTTGATACTAGGGTGCAGATTGAGGACGCCATTTAGTCTGGAGACATTGAGAAAGTTAAGCCTAGTAAGAAATCGAGAAGGACCTTCCCCGCTAACAACAAGAACCAGCCCGCTTCTACTAACCTTGTGTCACATTCGAATAAGGTCAATCTTTTGATCCCTTCATTCTCCGCCCAACAATCAAACAATACCCAACAATCAAACAATGGCCAGCAGCCATAGCAAAAACCAAGAAGAGTCTTCACTCTCCTCAACATTTCATTATCCACAGCCCTGAGTCGACTTGTCGAGAAAGAGCTTATCAAGTCGTGGGACTCCATGCCCATACTTGATCCCATACTGCTGCAATATAATGCTTCTCAGTATTACGCCTACCACCAAGGTCACGGGTATTTAACTGATAAGTGTATAAGGTTGGGTCATGAGATTCAGGATCTCATCGACAACAAAGTAATCCCTCCACCATCTGCTACTCTAAAGCCAAATGTCACGATCAACCCTATGCCAAACCATGCCAAGTAAGCTGGGATAAATTGCATGTCTCTGGGATAATCAGATGATCTGAGTCAGTACATCTGTTTAGCGCATCTGTCGCGCCCGCATGTTTCAACTACTGAGGGTCGAACAGCTTGTTCACTGATTATGGATGTAAACGGCTGGGATAAGATGGAAGAGTGGAATGATGATGCTTGGGAAGGGTATTAGATGGCAATCCTAGCCAGCTAACAAGAAGATGAGGAGCGCAATGAGGAGGACGAATGGCCGTTGGACTACCCGGAACTGTCATATGGGTTTAGCCATGTGCTCGATGGCATTATCCTTCTCAACTTTTTGAGGAGGAGGTATATATGGATGACATGCAATCCTATTGGTTAGTGAAGGTTGTGCTAAAATCAAATGGGGCTGAATGGATCGACTTTTGGGCCGCTCGAGAACAGCAAGTGAAGTACATTGGAGAGGACATATGGGAAGTGGTTGACAACACATGGGCCATTGAGGATGACGAGGAAAGAAGAGGAAGAGCAGCGACCAGTGATTTAAATGATATGTGGACGTTTGAAATCCCTCTATGCGTGGACGAGGTAAAGCAGACTAACAATGTAATGCCGAGATTGTGGGATCACGAGGATGGCGTGGAACATCTGACTAGGAGTGGGCGGCATTTCAAGCCGGCTCAGTTGGAAAAAGGGCAAGCAAACGGGAAAGAAAAAAGAGAAGGAATAAGAAGAAGAGGATGACGCTGTACCAAAGCAGCCGAAAAAGACATAGGCTAACATTAGCATCTAGGGTCTGTTAATGGCTTCGCACAAGCACCAACAAGCTGTGTTGAAAGTTCTGAATAAAGCCAATGTATCAATAGATGCTACCTCTGAACAGTTGATCAAATTAATACTGCCAGTTGCAGAGCCGAGGGTGGTTCATTTTTTTGAGAAAGATCTACTATTGGAAGGAAAGAATCATAATAAGCCTCTACGTATTACAGTCAAGTGTTTAGAAAAGTGGGGTTCTGATAACGCTCATTGACAAGGTTCACCTTAAATGTATGCCCACTCAGGACTGCAGTTTGCCTAGGGATGAAGCCGGACCAGTTCATGCCCTACAACCAAGGAGTTTGAGCTTACGACAATACAATGAGGGATGTGTTGGGACTAGTATCATTTGCAGTATCAGTGGAACCTCTGGAGATGTCCGTTGAATTCCATGTACTAGGCGTGTCATCTTCCTTCAATTGGTTAAGCAGGCCATGGCTGCATGATCCAAACATCCAGGCAGTGCCATCTACCCTCCACCAAAAGTTAAAGTTGATAAATAATGGGGTAGTGCTGACCATCCACGAGAAAGATAGTATTCAACCTCCAAGAGGAGAGGGCTCGACTCTCTTGGAGGTTCAGCATGGAGAGGGGGATGTGTCGTTGAGTGGGTTCTAATTTGATGAAGCTCTGACTGTGTAGACGCTATAAAAGGAAGAGGAGAATTACATCAACCCGTGAGCAGTTACAATGATGCAGTAAATGTCTTACTTCCCAGGAATGGGGTTGGGTCGCAAACAATAGGGTATTTCGAAACCTATCCAGGTATTTCCAGCTTCACGACATTTCAGTCTTGGGTACAAGCCGATGAAAGAAGATTTGGAAGGGGCCTAAAAGGGGACAGAAGGCTAAACACTCAGGAACACTCAACAGGTACTTTATCAAAGAAGGAGAAGATTTCCCGTACTGTGATTTCCCGGAGCCGTGGATCGATGAAGAAACCAACCAGAAGCTGCCAGGATTGAAAATCTTCTTTGGCCATCAATTATCTGATACAGAAGAAGATGAAACAGTGGAAGGGGAAGAGGAAGGAAAGAAGATTCGAGAGGAAGATTGGGCAGCCAAGTTTGATGGTATCGACATGGGAGTATTGTTCAGCGAAAAGATGGCTCAGCTACATGTAACTGACCAAGACTGTTTCATGATGGGCTTCAGCGTAGTAACCGACTGCACCAAACTCATTATAGATGCGGCTGCAAAAGAAGTGAAGAACTGGATTTTAGAGTCTTGTAATGTGCAGGTTGTTTGTCCTGAGTCTTGATCTAAGTCAGAGTCTGTGATTGAGGGCACGTCTGTTTGTTCACCTCCCCCTGTTTTTGCCTTCGAGCTTGTAATCCCCTCTTTCTTTAATGAAATAAACGAGATTTCAGGTTACTCTACTTTGTTTGACTTATTTCATATGCTTTCTGACGATTTTAATTTCGACGGGATATCTCCGAAGAAATAAAATTTTTAATAAAAAGAGAAGTAGAAATGCACACTCAACCAATAATTAAAGAAACTTTATCAATAAATATGGGTAATGAAACTGACCCATAAAATGTACAAATTAGTTCTTTTTTATCCTTAGTTGAACGATAATAATTAATAACTTTATTAAAAGAATTCAAAGATGTATTTGCGTGGTCTTATGAGGATATGCCCAGAATTGATCCCGACATTGTCCAACACTTTATCCTCTTGTACCTTGTTACTAAACAGGTCAAACAAAAGTTGAGACGAATCCGGCCAGAATGGGCTTTGAAGATCAAAGAAGAAGTTTCCAAACAAATCAATGCTGAATTCCTGATGGTAACCCAGTATCCGAAGTGGGTAGCCCATATCTTGCTGGTTCTAAAAAAGGACGGTCGCATCCGAGTCTACGTAGATTTTTGAGATCCTAATAAGGCCAGTCCAAAGGATGACTTTCCATTGCTGCATATCAATGTTTTGATAGACAATACGATAGGGCATGCCCTGTTGTCATTCATAGGTGGCTTCCTCGGATATAACCAGATCTTAATAGACCCCGAGGATAGAGAAAAGACGATGTTTACTACACCTCGGGGCACCTATTATTATCGTGTGACGCCGTTTGGTTTGAAAAATGCAGGGGCAACCTATCAGAGGGCTGCCACCACATTATTACATGACATAATACATAAGGAGGTCGAGGTATACGTGGATAACATGATAGTAAAGTCCAAGGATTAAAACGGCCACATCGTAGCACTGCGAATGTTCTTTGAAAAGATTTAACAATACAAGATGCAGCTTTTTTACACTTTTAAATTGGATGGAATGACAGAAAACTTGTTGATAAGGAGATGGACACTACTAGAAAAGTGACTTTTTGCTACCACATATTCCCGTCGCCAAAAGTTGATATCTTGTCGCAAATGGCATTAGCGACGGCATTTAATGGTTCACAAATAATGGGGTCACAAAGAGTATTGGCGACAAAAAAATGCCGATGCAATAAATTTGCGACGGTAAATATATTTGTTTGCAACGGTTGCATGCTCGTCTAAAAAAACGCCACTGAACGTGTTATTTGCGACTGCATAATTGCAGTCGCAAATAATTAAACCTATAGTGACTGTGTAAATCGTCGCTAAAACAACAATTACCGACTCAAATGTGCTGTTGAAAAAACTTTTGGTTACGGTTGCGGCCGTCGCAATTGCTTTTATGCGACTATAAATTCCCCATCGCAAAAAATATTTAACGACTATATAATTGCCATCGCAAATAAGATATTAATAATTTTTTAGGGTGGCACATATTTTGCCACCAAAAAATATACGTGGATAACATGATAGTCACTGTCGAAAAAATACTTGGATTTATGATCACCTAACGAGGCATTGAAGTCGATTCTTCAAAGTTTAAAGCAATCTTGGAAATGCATCCTCCAAGGACTGAACGAGAAGTTAGGGTCTTTCAATGAAAAGATTCGGAAATACAAGATGCAGCTTAACCCACAGAAGTGTGCCTTCGAAGTCACCGTGAGAAAGATGCTTGGGTTTATGATCACCCAACGAGGCATTGAAATCGATCCTTCAAAAATTGAAGCAATCTTGGAAATGTCTCCTCCAAGGACTGAACGAGAAGTCAAGGGCTTTCGCGGTAAGATACAATTCATCAGCCGATTTATAGCCAAACTGACAACTACTTGTGAGCCACTTTTTTTGTTTGCTAAAGAAGGGAGTCAAGTTTGAATTGGATTAGAAATGCCAAGACGCCTTCGATGCCGTGCGACAGTACTATTGGCCTAACTAGATTTTTACCTATTTTAATGACAACAAATCAAAGCTTCTAATTGTGCAAATTGAGTGTGTTCATAGAACTTCAATGACACAAGCACAATTGAGAAAGCAAACTAGAAGCCATGAAACATTAAGATCATATCCTGACGGTTAGGATCCATGGAGTAAGGGAAAAACGAAGAAGACAAGAAAAGGACTTGAAGGACTCGAAGAATTTCATCAAGTATATTGAGTCTAGGACCTATGTAAGTTCACAAACATTGGCTATATATGTGAAAGCTCATATATAGGAAAGTAGACTTCCAGAGCTTCAATTTGAACACAATAATGACCTTATTCGGAGTTTGGATGAAAGAATTATGGTTGTTTAAAGTCGGACAAATTGAGCAGCTGCGATCCAATCAACTGATCACTGGATCCAGTCGACTGAAGGCGCATCCAGTCAACTAAACAGTCTATAATTTGAATATTTTTGGCTACAACGGCCAGTTTGACCACTACCACATTTAACCCAACTGTTAGTTCATGTTTTTGGTTTATAAATAAACCCCTTAAGCCTTGAAAAATATATAGAAAAGCTCTTCATCATACTCTCTCATATACATTAAGTTTGTGCTTCAAATTTTTCATTTTTATGAATTATTTTTGAGAGAAAACCTTAGAATTTCTTCATTAAACTTCTCACTTATATATTCTTTAAAGTGAACATTAGTGTGCTTTATTTGTATTTATTTACTCGCTGAAGGAGCTTATTCATCGTATAATCCTATTTAGATTTCTTGTTATTCTTATTGTAACTTGAGAAGGTGATTCTCAAGAAAGATCACTCCGCCTATTGAAGGAGAGAGAAAACTCCACCTATAAGCAGTGTGCACTTGAGGAGGGGACATCCTCAAGAGAGCTGCTTCGCCTATACTAAAGAGAGAGGCTGCTCCGCTTACTGAAGGAGTATTTAGTGGAATTCTCATAGTGGTTGGCTTGAGGTAAGGACGTAGGCCGGTGGACCGAACCTTGTAAATCTTGGTGTCGTATCTCTCTAACTCTATCTCTTTAATTTCGCACTTTAAATTCTATATCTACTTGAATTTGTTTGTTAGAAAATACTTATGGACGTTTGGGATTGCATGTTTAATTAGGTCAATATTGGCATAAATTTTCTTAAATACGCAATTCACCCCCCTCTTGGGATTGCACCTACACTATCAATTGGTATCAGAGCGGGTCACATTTTTCTTAAAAAGTTTTTGTGAAAGGATCCATGGCTCAAATCAGTACATTTCCTTTTGGTGAGGGACAATCGTCCGCACGACTTCCTTTATTTTGTGGCATGCATTATACCTTTTGGAAACAACGCATGATAATTTTTATTCAAAGTATAAATTGGCATGCTTGGCAAGTTGTAGAAAAATGCGATTATGTTCCCATGAAAATAGTTGATGGAAATAAAGTTCCTAAACTTGAACATGAACTAAATGATAATGATATGAAGCTTTTACAAATTAATTCAAATGCTATTAATGCTTTATATTGCGCTTTAGATACAAATGAGTATAACAAAATTATGGCTTGCATAAGTGCTCAAGAAATTTGGAAAAAGCTTGAAATCACATACGAAGGAACTGATGTTGTTAGAGAATCTGGAATAAATCGATTAACAAGTGAATATGAGTCCTTTAAGATGCATACTCTTTAATCAATTTATGATATGTATACTCGTTTCACTCACATCATTAATTCTTTGAATGCTCTTGGAAAGACTTACCCGTTTTATGAATTATTGAGAAAAGCACTTGGGGGTTTGCCACTTGTATGGAAAACTAAAGCTACAACCATCACGGAAGCTAGAGACTTGAAGAAGATGACCTTGGATGAACTCATCGGGTTACTCCTTACCTATGAGATGGCGATCAATGAAAGAGAAATCGAGCTCAACAAAGGGAAGATGGTTGTCTTCAAAGCATTAAATGAGAGCTCTGGTGATGAAGATGATGAAGATCGTGATATGAAGCTCATCACTAGAAAGCTTGGAAAATTTTTAAAGAATGACAAAAAAATTATAAAGAAATTTCAAGGCTCAAAGTAGTACAAAAATGATAGAGTAAAAAGGAATCAAGAAGGAAAGAGTCCAAAAAGAATAAGAAGAAAGCTATGAAGGCTACAACCTGGGATCAACTTGGTTCAAGCACTTCAAATGAAGATTCATGTAATAGGGAGGTAAATCTTTACTATTTGGTTCATAGCAATGATGAGGTAAATTCTAACACTATAAGTACTTCAAATGCATTAAATTTTAGTAGTGATAAATCATGTGATGAATCCTTGCCTACATATAAAGAATTTCTAAAAGAATATAAATGTTTATATAAATGTTGTTTGAAGTTAGGCAAGAAAAATACTTTTTTGAAAATAAAAATTGAAAAACTTTCAAACGAACTTATTGAGTTAAAATCATCTTATGAGATTTTTGAAAAAGCTCAAAAAACTAAAATTTCTACTATAGAAGAAGAAAATAATTATTTAAGAGATGAGCTTAAAAGAATAAAATTCTCTTGTAGCGAAAATGAAATTATGAATTTAAAGAGAAAAATTAAAGACTTAGAGGCTTCTTCTAGTAGTACTTATTCTAAAAATAATCATGCCAAAACTACTTGTTTATATTGTATGAAAAATGGTTATATTAGGTATAATTGCCCTTATAGAGGAAAAAGAGGTACTGAAAAAAATATCATTTAAAAAATGAAGTATGATCCGAGTACTAACCTTCATGGACCCAAGAAGGTATAGGTACCAAAAGATTCCACTTAAATCTATATTGTAGGTGCTTGAATGCCTTCACTTAAGCAATCAAGTATATCATAATAAGTGGAAACTCAAAACACGTGTGGGATGTTAAGTTAAAGCTTTAAAATGGTTTATCACTTGAGACTTGACTTTAATGGTATAATCTTTTCAATTTTTGTATTTCGTTTGATAACATAACACTTGGTATCATAATATTTTTGTGCTTAAATCATGCATTATATTCTTGTTAAAAATCTTATGTGCTATGACTTTAGAGAATAAATATCTTTGTTAAAAATCTTAAATTATATATGACTATGAAAAATGACTCCCTGTATGAAAAATTGTGCATATATCTTTTTGAAAGTCGTCAACATGAAAATGAATCAATTCATAGTGTGCTATCCCATAGAGACAATTCATTCATCCACAATCTCTATACTCATGAGGTATAAAGACAATGCGCTCTAAATGTTCATATCTTTTTGTTATAAATAAATTTCATGTATTAAGAATGTATATACATCTTTTGAAATTTATAAGATCATATCTGTGCTGATAATTTATATCAATTGGTCAGATTTAAATGAAGATAAAAATGACATTTTAAAGCATCCATTGATATCATTTTTCAAAAAATCATAACAATTGAGATAATGTGCTATATTTTGGAGAAAATTCTTTTTGAACATGCAAACACTCAATAAATCTTAATTTTCTTATGCATATTTATTGTTCAATTAGTAAATGAGAAAATTTTTCTATCCTTTTAATTAGTATGATTTGAGTTAATAAAAATGATATGAAAGAAATCATACTTTTGAAATTAGATGGGTATCATAATATTTTTTTTAAAATATCAGTTGTTAAATTAAAATAGAGTAAAAATATTTTTCTTATTTTAATTATTATTATTATGAAAGATATTATGCACGTGAAATCATGAGTTTATAATTTGAATATTTTTGGCTGCAACGGCTAGTTTGACCATTACCACATTTAACCCAACTGTTAGTTCATACTTTTGCTTTATAAATAGACCCCTTAAGCCTTGAAAAATATATAGAAAAGCTCTCTATCATACTCTCTCATATACATTAAGTTTGTGCTTCAAATTTTTCATTTTTATAAATTATTTTTGAGAGAAAACCTTAGAATTCTTTCATTAAACTTCTCACTTATATATCCTTTAAAATGAACATTAGTGTGCTTTATTTGTATTCATTTGCTCACTGAAAGAGCTTATTCATTGTATAATCCTATTCAGATTTCTTGTTATTCTTATTGTAACTTGAGAAGGTGATTCTCAAGAAAGATCACTCTGCCTATTGAAGGAGAGATGGAACTCCGCCTATAAGGAGTGTGTACTTGAGGAGGGGACATCCTCAGGAGTGGCTACTCTGCTAAGACTAAGGAGAGATGCTGCTCCGCTTACTAAATGAGTGTTTAGTGGAATCCTCATATCGGTTGGCTTGAGGCAAGGACGTAGGCCGGTGGATCGAACCTTGTAAATCTTGGTATCGTACCTCTCTAACTCTATCTCTTTAATTTTGCACTTTAAATTCTATATCTACTTGAATTTGTTTATTAGAGAATACTTGTGGACGTTTGGGATTGCATGTTTAATTAGGTCTGAACTGTAATTCAGTATTTTATAGAAATTACAGAAACTGTTGCATCTTTTCATAATTGCAGAAACCGCCCGTAGGTATCTGTATTCCACTGGAAGTCTAACTCATAATTACTCCACAGGTCCCTGTTGTAACCCTATATATATGTGGGTAGGCTGAACCAGTTTAGGTTGATTTTTATATCATTCTTGATATATTATTTTTTTCTTTTAAGACTTAAAAAATATATTGGGATTCTGCCGGTACAAGTTTTCGGAGGATCGTAGCCCACACTACGTTCGAGGATCGCTTATGGGAATACGGTAGAAAATCTGATAAGAGTTTCAATTCTGAATCAAATCGTAGTTGAAGATTAGATCTACAAGAAGTATTCTTCTAAATTAACTTTAGTTGCACGGATTTTATTTTGATCGTTCTTCGTCAAAAGTTTTATCTGGAGCTTGTTTCGGCGTTTGCCCGTTTAGTTAATTTTTTACCGATTAATCGTTTTCAAAAACTATGATCTTGGCAGTATTGCCTCCAATAAATTGATATGAAAGCCGTTTTATTTTTTGTTTACGATTATCGGGGTCGGGTAGATTTAGAACTGTGCTAACTTTGTTTTGCAGGCGTTCTAATCCCGATTTTATGATCATTTATTTTTTTTTCATCTTTGATTGAATGGTTTGAATGGATGATGATTTAATTAAATTTTTAATCACGGGAATTGACCGTGTTAGATTAATTAATTTTTAGATCGAATGTGAACCTACGGGACATAGGATTCTATGTAATATTTTAATATTCTTGAGTTTTTTTTTTCTAGTTTATTAGAAAAGAAATTAAGAACAGGTATGGAAAAAACGGCGGTGGTTGGCAGCGGCAATTGGTGGTGGTTCCGGTGGTTTTAGCTGTAAAAAAGTTTTTTTTATTGCTTTGCAATATTTTTTTCTTTCTCCAGAATTTTTTTTTCTGGATAAAATAAAAAAATAATAAAAAGATATTTAAAAAAAGGAGGAGAAAAGAACAACAGCCGCCGGCAGCTTTTCAATCAAAACTCCAAGCGGCCCAAGCCGGGCGCTATTCCAAACAGCAACAGTGAGCAACAGTTTGGCAATTCCCATTGGTGAGCAACAGTTTGGCAACAGTTCGGCAATACCAATTGCAATTCCGAAACAGTCTCCAACGCGCCAAACACGGCGCAATCCAAGCGCCGTACAAGGAAGCAGCGCCACATAGCGCAATCCAATGAAGCCGAAGCAGTCAAGTGCTGAAGTGCCGAAACAGAAGCAAACCGGCAGCAGTTTTTTATTGCCAAACAGGCGCCGATTTTTTATGCAAACCCAGAAGGCGCAGCGGCATAAAAGTGTTGCGTTTTTTCTAAGAAGCAACAACACGCAAGCCGCCAAAACAGTGGTGCAATCCAAGCATCCCAAACGGGGCACTGTTGAAGTAAAGCGGCAGCACAATTCAACAATTAGCTTCAGCAGTGGTCCAATTAAAGGAAAACAGTGTGTTGAAGATTAGCTTTCCCAAGCGCGCTTTACCAAGCGCCAGGCTGGCGCAGTCCCAATTGCTAACCACAGCACCCTCCAAGAGCGGCAGCATCACCGAACGGCACGGTTTTTCCCAAAGCAAAAATCAGATTCGGCAATCCCAAAAACAAAGTCCCAGGGGTTTTCAAACGGTGGCCTTTTGGTTGAAGCAAACTTCGGCTGCGATTTTTGTGGTATTCGGAGAAGCTATTTCGGTTGATTTGGAATTAGTGCTTCCGCTCAAACACTATTTGGGTATTTATCTAAACTGAAAGTTTAACTGGAAATTAAAACTCTTTAAGAGTTACCTTTATGTGGGTTGTAATTACCTTTATGTATATTGTAATTATAAGAACTCTCTTGATTCTTATTTACTTGGAATGG